>JAOXNJ010048653.1:0-12790 GCA_028566655.1 Metis holothuriae
GGAATCGACTTTAAACTTCCAGTGGTTCAACCTGTAATTATTAAAGACCAATACAAAACAACAGAAGAATTCACTGGCAAGTATTGGATTGATGGCAAGCCGATTTATAGAATTTCAGGGAACGGCAGTTATGCCAACGGAACAACAATCGTGACGGGTGTAGAGAATATATTAACCCAAGTGGGAGCGGTTCGCCTTAATTCAACACGAAGAATTCCCCTGCCCTACTATGCGACTAACTCGGTCTATATCCAGCTCGAGACTTCGGCTAATGAGCTTAGGGTTCTTTCATCATCAACAGTTGATATTAACTTCACCGTCGAATACACAAAATTATAAATGAGTGACCTTGAACTTAACCAAGATTCTAAAATTAAAATTCCTATCTTTATGATGGCCGGGTTTATTGGAGTCTTGATTACTGTTTTCACCTTTGGAATTGATCTAAGAAATTCAAACAGAAAAAATTCTACATCAATTAAAAACCTAGAACATCAAATGAAAATAAATGTTGACTTGATAAGGCGAGAAAATCATTTACTAGAGGCAAGGATTCAGGACGATCTTAACTCAATCAAGATCGAGCAAAGGGCTTTGCAACAAAGTATGCTTAACTCAATTTCAGAAATTAGAAAAATTGTTTACCGAATTGATGGCAGGTTGTCAGTCTATAAAGAGGAAGGTGCTAAATGACATTTTTTAAATGGTTCAAAGGTCTGTTTTGCAAGAAAGAAGAAAAACAAAATGACAATACACCCTCAAAGTCTGCACTTCTTTACGACGTTGCTATGGGCGAATTTGGAACGAAAGAAGTCCCCGGCAAGCAGCACAATAAAAAAATACTTGAATACCACAAAACTACAGGCCATTTTTCAAGCGACGAGGTTCCTTGGTGTGCAAGTTTTTGTAATTGGGTGTGCAGGCAACTCGACCTAGAAGAAACAGGTTCCGCAATGGCAAGATCATTTCTATCTTGGGGTAAAAAAGTAGATCTAAGCGAATGGGAAAAAGGCGACATTGTTATTTTTTGGAGAAAGAAAAAAAACAGTCCTTACGGCCACGTAGGTTTTGTTCATGATGTTGACCATAGTAAAGGTTTAATCTCAGTTCTTGGAGGAAATCAAGATAACACCGTAAAAATAAAAGATTATTCAATGAAACAATTTTTAGAAATAAGACGAGCCAATTAAGGCGCACAAGGAGGAGTTATGGAAAAAGCATACGATTTAAGTGGTTTACTAGAAAAATTAAAAGAGCAAGGATTAGACCTAGCTGAAGATGCGGCTGAAAAAGTTTACAAGGGTGTAAAAGAATGGGCCACAACTTCGGCAAGATTGTCAGAAAACCCCTACGATGATTTAGCAGTCCCATTTTTCAATCAAGTTGATGGTTTTGTTTTGCCTTTAATTGACAAGATTGATGGTAAAGAAGGCTAGTAAATGAGAGAGAGTTTTTTAAGCTTGCTTAAACTTCTGGCTTCTCATCTTGCAAGGGGTGGGGCTAGAACGTGGCAAGCTTTAAGACTCTTATTATTTAGCTTCATAAAAAAAGAAGCTGTGAAGTTAGTTCTTAAAAAGCTAACAGGGGCATTTTTTAAAACCGCTTTAGGCAATTGGCTTGTAGGTTATTTGGTAGAGAACTTTTTTGATGAGATTGCTTTTCCAATTATTGAAAAAGGATTTTTATACGTTGGTTATCAAGTGGAAAAAATAGAGGGAAAGATTTTAATTAAGAGGCTAAATAAAGCAAAAAAAGAAAAAGATGAAAAAGAATATAACGACATTGTTATTGATATTTGGAATAGCTAGCTGCGTACAGCTCCCAATGGCTCCCATTTATGAGTACAGCTACACTCTCAATCGTTGTTTAACGGCTTGCTATGACTACAACAAAGGCAAGGCAGTTAGAGACTCAAGGTGTGGGGATAATTATCGCTCAGGTTCTTATCACGTATCTGTATGCGATTCGATTACAGGGCCTAAGATAGACTACTTTGCTAGAGAGCTTAAGCCCGCTTATGAGTTTAATAAAAATGAATTTGAAAGATTGAAAAGAGAATGTGAATAAACCTTAAAAAGGAGCAAAGGAATGACATTAATAACAGATCCAGATAATCTAAATCAATCAACAGAGGTTGTATTTGATACAGCTGCAAAAACAATCCAACTCTTAGAGGCTGGGAACTTATCAAGTGACGGTGTAACCATCAAGACCGTTTATTCTTTTTGTAAAGAAGAGTGGAAAGATGACCCTCTTTTAATTGCTTTTGAGTTTCCGTTTATTCCTATTACCGATGAATTTTTTGAATTAAAAGACGGCTGGACATGGGCCGATGTTGGGACAAGAAACCTACTAAGAAGAGGTGGCTATTTAGTTAGAAACATAGCAGGAAACGTAGTTGAACACTGGGCAGGTATTGCTATTCTAGGAGCTGAAAATGACGATCAAATTTATTACGACCTAGGTGGTGGCGCTCAAAACTTTGTTTACCAAGGAAACACTGCGGAGGTTGTTCAAGTAATTTCAGACCCTAACGGTGATGGAACTTATGACGATGGTTTCAATTTATCAACAGAAATTAAAGCCTATAACAGAGAACAGGGCCAGCTCTATTCTTTTGGCTCAACTCTTTTAAATGGTGAGGCTTCACTTTTAGCACCAAAGCTTTTTTCACTTACCCTAAATACTGGTACTGACTTAAAGATAAGTGAAATTGATTCAAACATTGCTACTCTTGCGCCTTACAGTGGCATGAGCATCACCTACAATTCCACTCCTCAATCTAGGACTATTGGTGCGTCTAACTTTGACTTTGGAATTATTATTGATGGAAACAATGGAACGGCCGAACAGATTTACGAGTTTGTTCAATATCAGCTAAGGCAAGACTCAGACATTAACACTGGCACCGGTGCTGTAAATGGAAGGCTTGCAGATGAACTTTTAAGATTTGTTGGTGACAACCTAGAAACTCTAAGTGCAACTAATCCCAATGGTGGGGGTAGTGGTGTTTTTATTGACAACTTTCAAGCAACGGACACTAATAGAATTTCATTCAAGGACAACACAGAGTCAACTAGAACCTTCCCTTTTGTTGCAGGTGTTACCATTCAGTTTAATTCAAATCTAATCAACGATACTGATGCCGAATATAGAGTATTTTTTAGTGATAGTTGGCCTAGTAGTTCGGCCCTACTCGTTCAAGATGATACCGCCTCAAATGTTGCAGGCTTCGTTTCAGGTCAAAGCTCGATAACTTTCGCTTTTGATTATGATGGCAACACTCAAGGGGGTAGAACTCCCGGGACAGATGCCAATATCACGGTCGTAGCTATTGGACTACAAACAGGTCAGCACGTTGTTGCTGAGGGTGTGATCACTAGATCAACCTCTAATGTTGTGTCTTTAACGGCTGCACTAGAGCGAAACTACGAAAACGCAGTATAGGTTTTAAATGGCCATAATAGTTGAGACAGTTGTAATTGAAAAAGAGGCTAACAGCGATCCCCTAGACTTGTCATTTGGGACTACTCTAGCAAGCTCTATGGGTATCGTAGTCTTTGCCTTAATTGATATTAACTCAAGCAATGTTTCAATTAGTGAACTAACAAAGCTTGCAACGGGGACTACCCACCTCTCTGGGGGTTCTTTAACTTGCCATTATGTAAATAGTGGGGCCGATACTGTCAGCACTCTAACGCTTAACACTTCGGCTGATGGCTTGGTCGTGGCTCTGCTTATTTCTGACCATGACCAAACTAACATGATTGAGGCGTTTAATGCAGGCTCCGCTCCCATAACTCCCAATCAATTAACTAGAAGTTTGACAACCTTGTCAGATAATTCCCTAGTTGTTCACGCTTTAAGTGTCGATGGGAATAGAGGTGTTGAGTATAGAGGTAATGGCGCTTTGTTGTTTGAAGGAACTGGTGAGTCTATTGTGGCGGCATCTGGGGCTATTGCCTACTATCTTCAGCAAAACGCTGGCACCTATCCCGAACAAAGCGTCTCACTGACCACTCAAGATGGTGGGGGTGCTATTACAATCTCTATCAGGGATAAAAACCCCAGTGATCCAACTCTTCCAGTTTTTCCAATTAATCAAGCCCTTCAAAAAGAATCTAGGGGATCTTTTACAGACTTAGAAGTTGTATTTCCTGAGATTTTTATCAGTGCAAACGGAGAGGCTAGGAATCCTGATTTAATTGCAGATGGTACAACATCGGACAGCAGAACGCTAACATCTATTGCCCATGGTTATACAGACAATCAAAATGTTGTTTGCATAAGCAAAACTATTCCACAGCTAACAGTAGGGGCATTTTACAGAGTAAATGTAATTGATGAAGATAATTTTCAATTGTTTTCTACCCCAGCGGGGAAAAACTTTGTTACCCTCACCTCAACGGCTGGCCATCAAGTTTTTAGACATATCAATATAGCTAGTGATATCGGTTTTAATTTAATTGGTTTTACCAAGTCAAGGGGTGGCCCCCATTCTTGGGTTACAGGCGGAGGAGCATTTACCTCAAGAGATCTGTCTAGTGAAAACATAGTGTTAAATCTTTCAAATGCTAACGACAATGAAGCTAAGACAATAGCAGAGAAAGGAATTATTGCAGTTTTTACTTCCCCTAATGCATGGAGAGCTTTTGTTGTCGGTGGCAATAATGAAAACTTCAGCACATCGGTTGATTTTAATGTCTACATAAATTTAAACTCGGGAACTCACTTTGACGAATTTGGAAGCTTTGACCCTACTCAAGTTGATGGTATTTACTTGGGGGTGAGGACACCTAGTGAGGGGGCTTCTCCAAATCTAAACTACAACAGTGTCTCTCTACTAAGAGAGGCTACTATAATTGGAGGAACACCGACCAAAAGAGTTTCAGCTAGATCTATTTCAAATTTATATCCTAATCTTTTCGGGTTTTTTGATGGGAACTACTTTTCAGTTGGTGGACAAATTAAAATAGGAGATGGTTCCACTAGAACATACTATCAAGACCCAGAAATCGGCTCAGGGACATTTTTACCAACTAACCAAATCGATGATTCAAGGGTGCAGACACTTCCCGGAACTTTTTCTTTTAAATTTGAATGCTCTGCCTTCGATGAAATTGAAGCAACTAAGCCAGTTGTTTGCGAGGTTTATGAGGAGTCAGGGGTAGAGCCTTTTTATTATAACTTTAACGGCAAAACTGTAACAGCCACATTCTCATGTGTATTAGCATCTTGGCAAACATCAAACAATAGAACTTTTAGAGGCTGTGAGAAGGTCATTCACAATGGAGCTACTTTAAACTCACCTACCTTCTCAGACAGTCTAAGCGCCACAGGTGCAATTAATTGGGATTCAAATACAAACATCACCAACCCAAGCTTTGACAAAAATAATTATCATATAGAAATAGAAAATGCTGGGAGCTATTCTTTCATAGGCCACAGCTATGAAAATGCCCAGATAGCTGACCTATATATTTCGGCTACAAGTGGAACAGTCACTATTAATGTGAGCGGTGGAGATACTCCAACCTATGTAAGCGAAGGCGCTACAGTTGTCATTGTGGCGGGTGCACTTCTTGAATTTACAGACTTAAAGCCCGGGAGTGAAGTTAGAGTATATGAAGGGACAAACTCTAGTACAGCTATTGAGATTGGAGGTGTTGAAAGCTCGGGAACTTCTTTTTCAATGACTCAATCATCTGTAGGTTTACAAGGCTATGTGATTATCCACGCCCTTGGATATTTAAACATAAAGCTACCTCTTGTTTTTTCCTCTAATGACGTATCAATCCCAATACAGCAACAAACCGATAGGCAGTATCAAAATGTTTAGCTTTATTGGGCCCAATAAAATCATTTCAATTGACACTGGAGTAACTTCATTTAAGGCAGTGGACTTATATTCAAGATGGAAGGAATGGGTTAAAGAATCGGACAATGCTAAGTATGCACCAGCTTTCGCTCAAAGTGTTGGAGGTGATGATTTAGGTGGGGGCATTTTTCTGGGTTCTTATTTTTTCCTGCAAAACAATTGGAAAATTAGACCCATGGAGCAAGATCATGTCTTAACAGTTGAGGGTAATTTGTTTAATGTGCCATCAAGCGAAAGCGCTTTTACTCAAACTGTTGGCAATTACAACGTGCAGATTCTACAGGAAAGATCAAGCTTAACCCAAGCGATTGCAACAGGTCAAAGCACAACAATAATAAATGAGGCCACTAAGATGAACCCATTTTCAATAAAAATAAAGGTTAAAAAACCAAGCCTAAAGCTAAGAATAAATGAAAGCGAAATAAAAACAAAAATAAAAACAAAACAAATTACCGTGAGGATTAAAGATGAAGAATAAGGCAACAATTACACCGGGCAGCAAGGCGAGTTTCTCTATTGATTTAATAGACGACCAGACTTGTAAACCTATAGACTTGTCAGAATATCAAAGCGGAAAAATAATTTTCACAAACAGCGCAGGTGAAAAAACCGAAGTTTCACTAGACATGACCAGTGCAATGATTGGAAGTTTTTCCATAGAGGTATCAAGTTCTCAAACTCAAGGGATGGATGAAAAATCTAGGGACTTTGATCTAGAATTTTTTGATGGGACTGATTATTTTATAGTTCCAGTTGACAACTCAATTGAAATTGTGGCCAGAAATTGTCCTTAGACCTCAATCGAGAAAGTTCTTAATTGAACCTTTCCCAGCTTGTAGTAATAAAAATCAACTACAGGCTTTTGACAATAAAGCCTTGCTTCATAAGTTATTAATGATTTTTGAAGGCATGGGTTATCATTTACTATTTTCTCCGCCTTTTCTTTTGCCTTTTCAATCTCAAGACCCATTTCCCAAACTAAATCGCTGGCTATTGCTTTTGTTAAAATTTCTTTGTTGTCCATTAATTAATCCTTACGGGAAAATTCCCTTTCCTTTTGTTTTTGTTTTCCGTAAAAGCTATTTCTAAATAAAAGCTGTAGTGTTTAGTGTATTTATTTCTAATTTTTATAGAGTTGACTTTGTCTGCATGGCTTAAGAAACAATTAAAAACCCTATCAACTTGAGATTTAATCTTGTCTCTATTGGTTATATAGTTTTCTTTAGGAAACGCTTGTTTTATTTTTAACATTGCTTCTTGGTTAGGTGTCATGCTTTTTCTAGCTCATACTCCATAATCGCCCTTCCTATAATCTCTGGGATTTGTGACCAAGCACTTTCACTGGCTTCCTGATCTTTATTTTTAGTTACTTTCACTTAACTATTACCGCCTCAAATAAACCGCTTGGATTGCTTTTAATAAAGCTAAATGGATTAACCCTTAATGCTCCTTTGAGACCGCCCTTAACAACGCCTAAAAAAACATCTATATGATTACCCTTAATTAAACCACCGACATCATCAGCAATAAAAATTCCATCATGAATAATTCTTTTACCTTCAAAAACGTATTCAACACCAAGGGCATCGGGGATAAATACTTTTGATCCATGCGGAATAATTTTGTTATCAACGGCAATGCTAACAAATGGTTTTAGAGGATTGTTTTTACTACCAATACCGTACTTGAATTTTGAAACCTTCCACCGAACAAATGAACTAGGTGCATGTGAACAGCTAGCTTGTGAAGGCCTTCTAGTCCCTGCATAATTATAGGTAACCCCATTAATAACTACAGTTCCCTCAATGGCAGCTTTGCACCACTTATCAGCTCGAAGCTTAGGGCCTATAACTTCATTTTTTAAATTCCTTAAAGGTATCCCAACATTATCGGCTTCAACTTCTTTAGCGTAATACATTGTAGCCCATAGCTTTATTTTTTTACCTTTAGGAAACAAAGGCTTAGTTTCATTTTCTGGATTAGTTGAACAACCTAGTAACGCTATAAAGATAATTAATAGTATTCTCACTGTCCCACCTCTACAAAATAAAAACAAAAATAAATATCGCAGCTAACCACAAAACAGATCCGAAGATAAAATCTTGTTTGTCTATGTTAATCATTTTAGTCTCCTTTAAAACGGTAGGTCGTGACCATCGTTTTGGCTAAATGGTTTAAATGTAGTTTCTTTTACGACTTCCTCTTTAACTTCTTCATAGTTACTTAGCTCACTTTGCAGATTAACTTTTGACAGTCTGCTAGTAATGCTTTTTGAGTCCATTGCGGAGCCTATAGGGTTTATATACTTTACCTTGTCATAAGTTTTGCCGTTGTACTCTTCGCTTTCAATTATAAGCTCTACATCTATTTCAGTGCTTAAGGCGTTTTCATCACTTGCTAGAATTGATAAATCTTCACCTTGAAAACCCACCGCCCGAATTGACTTGGCAAAAATATCTCTCGCAATCTCACTTTGAGACTCGGGAAAACCTGTCCATTTATAAGTCTGCCCATCGGCTAAAAATTCAATGATAAACATTAAGCTTTTTTGAACACTAGACTCTTTAAAATACCACTTACTAACTCTACCTACTTTGTTCATGTAAAAATACTCCCCTCTTCTTTTGTTGCTTTCGCAAACTGATCAATGTAATTTGAAATTTTTTCTAGCTCTTCAACGCTCTTTGCTTCTTTAATTGCCTTTGTAGCGTCTTCTAATTTTTCTTTTGGAATGTAGCCCACCTTGCTTATGCAATAATTTCTGGCCTGCTCTAATTTAGTGACAACCTCGCCACCTTCTAACCAATTTTTTATGGCATTCCCATCATTTTCGGTGATTTTAAATTTTTCACCGCCTTTAAATAGACTAGTTCTATCATTATCAACAAGAGCCTCATTTTTGTGATCAAGCTCGAACACTACAGAGAACTCATATTCAATCCCTTCTCTTTGAATTGGTCCCATGCCAACCTTACGGGGTACTTGCCTACCATTAACAACCTCTAAAACGTGCTGAGTCTTAGATCTTATTGTTGCAATGATATTAATTTTAGAGTGAATAATTTCACTTAGAAAAAATTCCTGCTCTTTTGAAAATGGCTTCCAGTTAGCGTAGCTATTACCTCTTTTGTTTAAATCATACTGGTTTTTTCTTTCTAGAATTCCCCCAGAACCCGCCCATGCATGAGATAAAGAATCAATAATTAAGTTATCATAACCGCCCTTTTCGGCTGCCTTGATAGCTTCAATATATTTCGAGGTTTCATATGGAGCCGCCAACTCCACTACATCAAAATCAAACTTATCTGAGTACAAGCTCGCACTCCCGTTTTCAGTATCTATAAATGCGGTTTTGCCACCCAGTCCCTTAGCAAGACATAAACTCGAATACGTCTTACCCGATCCGCTAGGCCCTATCACGGCAATCTTAATTTTTGATTTTTTTCTAACCGCTTTACTAAACATTTACGATACCTCTTTGATGTACCAATCTGGTAAATTAATTTCTTTAACTTCTTCACAGTTATAACCTTCAAAGACTGTTGATCTCTTGCAATCAATTAAAGCTTTAAGGTTTTTCATAAATTCTTGCTCGCCTAAAATTCTATCTTCTTTACTGAGCCTATAAACACCAACCGCATAAGGAGCCGTTTTTTCAACCGCAATAAAAATAAAATCTTTGGGCATTTTTTTATTAACTTTAAAATAAGCAAGCTGATAAAAAGCGTCTTGAACATGATAGCGATACTTAGCAACCGATCTTTGAAAACCCTTTAGTGATGCATCTTCACAGGTTTTAAGATCAACTAAAATGCCATCACTTCTTTCAAAGTCAACTCTCGCCCTACAGCTTTCTTTTAAAATTTCAAAGTAATAACTAACCTCTGCCGTTCCATTTTGAAGCAACTTAGAGGCAATTTTATGACCGCTTATGGACTCTTTAATATTTTGTACATCATCGTACTCCTCCTTTTTTAAAAAATTACCATTCTTGCTAGGCCATATAGGGGCGCTAGGATCAAACGATAATAATAAATTAGTTAACTCTTCTTTTTTTAACCCCTTATATTCAGAGGGATCGCAAAAATTATTTAAACAATTTTTTATTTCTGCTACTGTTGTAATTTTATTTTCAGGCTCGCACTTGTAATTTAATTTAAATTTTTCCGGCTCTAAAATCGCTGCATGAACTGCGCTCCCAATTCTTAGCGCCTTTGTTTCTTTTTGTGGGTTTTTGTTTTTTTCATTGTGTAAATAATGAAACGGACTCTTATTAAATAAATCAAGTTTTGATTTGGAAGTTTCGCCTCCCGAGTGATAAACCTTTTCATCAATATTTTCGTAGCGTCCAGTTTTCATCCTAAGATTTTACCTCTTTACAATTGTGCTTTATATGAATAGTTTAATTTGTACAGTTTTTAACTAACATCAGCAAGGAGCATTGCAAAATGAAAGAACTCAAGTATTACGACCAAGAATTTATAGTAGAGATGATAAAGCAAAAATGTGCAGACAACTCTCTGTCTGTTTGTAGGGTTTTAAGAAGAGCCGATATATCTCACACAACTTTTACTTTTTGGCTTAGTAAAAAATGTAAACCTCAAATAGATACAGTTTCTAAAATCTTAAAGGCCATTGATGAATTAGTTTCTCAAAAATGATTGAACTTAGAAATTATCAGCAAAAATTAATTGATGATTTAAGAGACGAAATTAAAAAAGGAAACAGAAGAATTATTTGTGTTGCACCTACAGGCTCAGGCAAAAACATCATTAATGGTTTTATAACTAAAAACGCTCTTTTAAATGGCAACACCATCATGACAATTGTTCATAGAAAAGAACTAGTTGATGACCTTTCAAAAACACTTGCAGGGCTTGAGATTAATCACGGTAAAATCATTGCAGGCACAAAAATCACAAACCACATGTGCCACGTTGCAAGCGTTCAAACATTAATTAGAAAAATTAAAGACGTATCCCCGCCGGACATCGTTGTCATAGACGAAGCCCACCACCTAACAAAAGGAAATTCATGGGGAAAAGTTATCGAGTCATGGCCATCATCTATTGTTATAGGACTAACCGCAACGCCTACAAGACTGGACAAAAAAGGACTTGGCTCTAAAGGCGGTGGCTATTTCGACAGCATGGTTGTAGGGCCTAGCGTAAAAAGCTTAATTGCCACGGGCTATCTATCTGATTACGACCTCTACGCTCCAAAATTAAACATTGACCTTAAAGGCGTAAAAACTTCAATGGGCGACTATGCTAAGGGCGAGCTTGATAGTCGAGTTAACAAGCATTCAATAACTGGAGATGCAGTTAAACATTACAAAAAAATATGTCCTACCTCTAAGGGAATTATATTTTGTGTTTCAATTGATCACTCTAAAAATGTAGCAAAAGAATTTAATGAAAACGGAATTTCTTGCGCTCACATTGATGGGACTATCCCAAGCGCTGAGCGAGCAAAAATTTTAGCTGATTATGAAAACGATAAATATCAAGTTTTAACTAACGTGGCTTTGTTTGGTGAAGGTTTTAACTTGCCAAAAATTCAAACTGTTCAAATTTTAAGACCCACACAATCGCTAGGACTTTGGAGACAAATGATTGGGCGAGGTCTTAGAACCCATGAAGGAAAAAACGCTGCGATCATAATAGATCACGTTAGAGGCACAGAAAAACACGGGCTGCCAGACGATAAAATTGAATGGGACTTAAACCCTACAAAGAAAAAAGTAGCCACTGTTTCCAAGATTGCAATTAAAACATGTCCGAATTGCTTTAGGGTTCATGT
The DNA here is from genome assembly GCA_028566655.1 of Metis holothuriae. Taxonomy (NCBI): domain Eukaryota; kingdom Metazoa; phylum Arthropoda; class Copepoda; order Harpacticoida; family Metidae; genus Metis; species Metis holothuriae. The sequence continues at coordinate 11,681 of JAOXNJ010048653.1, forward strand.
CCCTACAATTGAATGTCCTTTTTGTGGATATAAATACAGGTATGAAGAATCAAAAGTAGAATTTAACGACGAAGAACTAGTAAAAATAACCAAAAAAGACAAAGAACTATTAAAAAGAAAAAGGCGCATGGAAGTAGCGCAAGCAAGAACTTATGAAGAACTCGAAGTTATTAGAAAACAAAGAGGCTATAAGTTTGGATGGTCAAGGATAAAAATAAATGAAAGAAGAAAAAAACGAAATCGATATTATGAAGAAAATAATGCTAGCAGTTTCCAAGATTAAGGACGCTTTAATTTTTAGAATTAATGTGGGCCAAGCTTGGACTGGAGAAAAAATAATTAAACTTAATAATGGGGATATCATTATTAAAAAACCAAGACCTTTCAGGACTGGAGTGCCTAGAGGTTTTTCCGACTTGTTTGGAATAAAAAAAATAAAAATCACTCCCAAAATGGTTGGTAAAGAAATAGCAGTATTTTTTGCCATTGAAGTAAAAACCGAAAAAGGAAAACCATCAGAGTATCAAGTTAACTTTATTAAAAACATAAACGAGTTAGGCGGTGATGCCACAATTCAAAGATGCGATAAAGAAGCAAAAAAACACATTGAGGGGCTATAAATGTTTGAAGAGATAAAAAATCAAATAAATCCAAGCTTAATAAATTACCTTAACGAATGGCTCCCAGATGGCGAAGTAAATGGCAAAAACTATCTAGCCTTAAACCCAACTAGAAATGATTCCAGAAAAGGCTCTTTTGTTATTGATATAAACAAAGGTTCATTTAAAGACTTTGCAAGTGGTGATTATGGCTCTGACGCCATTGCCCTATATGCCTATATAAATAATCTAGGACAAAAAGAGGCAGCTCTAGAGTTAGCGCAAAAACTTGGGATTAACTCGGACATAAAACATACCCCCCTTAAATGCCACAATGATTTTAGGTCGAAGTCATGGCTTAAAATCTACAACGAGTCAGAGAGAACTCATAAAAATAAATACCTTGCCTCTAAGGGAATTGATAAGCCGTTTAATTCGAGAGTCGTTACTAGAGATCATTCATATATATCAAAGGGAAAGACTTCTTTTTTAGCCTACTCTGGGAGTCTTT
>JAOXNJ010048875.1:0-23781 GCA_028566655.1 Metis holothuriae
CTATAATTTCCGCCTGGTGGGCACTCAGGACTCCAGTTTAGGCTCAAATATCAGCCAGAAGGAATGGTTTTTGAACGAAATTGTATTAAGAAAAAAGAAGGGACGTGTGTTGAAGTTTATGTTGGTGAATTTTTAAGTTTATATTTTCAGAAATGACCATGACGTATTTTTCTTATTTGATATTGAACGCACCTCGTACCTTTTTCCCTCAACTTCTTTGTTTGCTTCTACAAGCACATTTGTAATGCTCTTATGACAAGTGGCATTTGGCATGGATTAAGGCCAAGAGGCATTGGGTCCCATATTTAAGACTGTAGTCGCTTATTGATTGATTGATTGATTGATTACTACATATGAGTCTGGCACGCCACTTAAACACAAGTGGTGCTAACGTGACCAAGTTGGAGAGCCAATATTAGACAGCCAAGCCACACCCCCAATTCTGTGGCGACAATAATCTATTGTAGCAAAGTATTAAGCTAAGTAAGTAGTGATATTTACATAGAAGAAGTGTTATTAATAGAATGTTAGTAGATACTCTGAAGAAAGTTGTTGGCCCAGACCCGAATCTCTGCATGTGGAGCCCTTAAGGAGCCTTTTTTTGTATGGATTCAGCAACTTTTGCTAGGGATAGTTCGGTGGACCCAGCTCCCCCATTGATTTTCATTCATATTGGCTACATAAGAGACCTTTTTACTTGTCTTTACTACTTATTTATGTGAAATGTGTGTACCTATGTGGTAATAGAACATATCTCATTATAATTAAGTATTATAACAAAGTATCGATCTATATGTAGTGTTGGGTGAGGCCATTAGAAAGCCGAGTTTTGTGTGTGCTAGCTTTGCTTGGGACCCAAGGTCGCATGATGCGACCGAGGATGACTCGTTTCGATCCCACTTGATGGATGAACCTCCCCACTTCTACATACACATAATGACTTCACCAACATTAATACTATAGTGAGCTTTTTAGTAAGGGTTTGAGGTGGTCCATCGAAGCGTGAGATGGCTCTAAGGCTCCTAAGTAACGTTGTTGTTGTCGTTGTAGACGGAGATGAACGACGTGTTGGACGACGACGTCTTCGTCAAGGCCAGCAACGAGGACAACGAGGACAACAGCATGCCCTCCTCAGCCAACGGAGGTGGAGAAAACATCAAAATGCATGAAAAGAGCACAAAATCTGAAATCTTCCTTTCATTAAAATATTTCGATTTCCTGGAAATTATTGTTGTGACTTGAATAGAGAGGCGAATAGAGGCGAGCGTGAACACGTCGGTGTGCGACGAGCTGAGCTCGGACGAGTACAACAACTCGACGACGCAATCCCTGCACAGCAGCAACAACGGACTCAGACAAACCAAACGAACAAATACCACGCACACTTGCGGACGAACCACTCTCAACAACATCAGAACAAACAGGTACCTACAATAATTGCATTTAAATGGAAAATTAGACAAAAAATTTAGGAAAATTATCATAAAATCCAAAAAAAAGACAAAAAAAATGTTAAAAAAGAAATGTTATGATTGGGAAAGATCCTCTTTGTGCTCTTCTTCAACGAATTTGGGCGTTTTGTCGGAGAAATCTCGCAAAATCTCCTCGGTCAGCTCGCGCTTCCTCACGTCCTTCGTGACCGAGACCAGACGGCCCCGAACCAGAAGCTGGACGACAAGACCGCCTCCCTACTCCACATCAACAACGACGACAACGACAACAACGACGACAACGACGACGACGACAAGGACTTCGTCGTTGCCCTTCACATTGGTGTCCATTCCCCAGATTTCGCCCACAAATTCCATGGCAACGGAGCAGGGATTGGATGAGACACATGCTAATTGCTGTCATGCTCACTTTTCCAAGCTGGTTTGCGGCAGTCTCATGTGCTTGTTCGTTTTCAATCTCACGCTCTACTCCTACGTCTTCTACATGGCGCACACGAAGGGCGTGCAATTCTGACTATAGGACAAATAGGATAAGGAACGCTAATTAAGGCATGAACAGCAGTTCGAGGTGCTAAAGCATTTTACTTTTATTGACAATGTTACATAACTTTCTTTTAATGATCTTAATGAAACTTTGACTGTAATCACGACTTAACTACTTAATTGGTCCTTACTGTAAATTTAGGTAAATGTCGCCAAATGTCGATTAGGACTTCTTCAACTGCGATACCACTAAGCTACTTTGTTGGCATATAATAATCTTTTAAGTTAATAGATACATATATATATATATATACCTCCTTTAATCATAGTTTTAGCCACTAATTATGGGTAAAAGTTTTTACTTTAGATTAGTACTTTGTTATATAAAAAAAGTCTATTGTTTGATAAAACATTAATGAAATGTTTTGATTGGCGCTCACAAGATTTCTTTTTTGGCCCTCTTTTTCTGATAGTGGCTCTTCCAGGCCAGAGCTACGAGCTCTATAGGTAGGTCATTTAAGGATCAATGATTGACCCAAATGCATGATTACTTGATTGATTGATTGATTGATTGATTGATTGATTGATTGATTGATTGATTGATTGATTGATTGGCTTCACGCGCGTGCCTTTCCAGCACTCAAAAAAGCTTTCGATTGCATAACTCGTGTATTGGTGCTTATACGATTATTGCTTGCAATCAATCATTGCATTCAATGTGAAACATTTAATGTACCTAAGTCCATCTGCTACAACACATAGTATACTATGTAATATGTATTGTAGATGCTCGTGCTCATAAGGTTTTAGGAGTGCTCTGTTAATTTGCAAAGGTGAATACAGAGAATATGTCAAAGATTTAAGGTATTTTCATCTATTTTGTCCGAATTTTGAACTTTTTCCTTTCCAATTTTTTTTCTTCATGGGGCTTCCATAGTAACTCTGGACCTTTTCTTTCCTCCAAGGAGCATCTCCAGGATCCAAAGCACACACGAAATGCCGGTGAAGATGATGCAAAAATAAAATATGCCCTTTGAAGAATAATGTTGGAATAATAGAAAATCCCAAAATTTTGGATTAATTTTATAGAATTTCAGAGACTTACTTGGACATCTTCCAAGACGAAAGTTGCATATCCTGGTTTTTCGATTTTGACATCGACATGTCCTCCGTCATCAAAATAGTTCTGTCTCAGTATAACCCCACATATGTCTTTCAGCTTAAGGAAAATTCCGTTGTTCAACAAACGTCTGTTTATGGATTTTTATAAAAAAAAACAACTTTAAATGGGTTCTTTTTAACTCAAAGAAACTTATTTGTTCATTTTCATTTTGGTTTACCCTAGGGAATTGTTAATGGTGTTTCTGAATCTGCTCATCTTAGGAAAGACCAAGGTGGGGAAGCTTCTCACAAACGTCCCTATATCCGTTTCCTTGTAGTGCAGTAATGGCTCACCATTGGGGGGGGAGAAGACGTTGAGGCCCTCCTCGATGTTGATGGTGAACATGATGACAGCTGTCTTCTCCTCCGTGGCCACAGACAACCACTTAAAACATCACAAAAAACAATGACATAAATAAAGGTAAAAGTAAACAATAAAGAACATTTTTTAGAAAGGACATGAAGTTCATTACTTGAGCAGCTGTTCTTGTGTAGACCGAATAAGTAATGCGTCTCTCCCACATAGTTTTCAGGTAAAAATTTGAGGAGGTGGCGGCATGATCCTCCAGGGCAAAAAAGTACAGGGTCCAAACAACATTTAAATTTTGGTCCACAACGTCCTTCACGGTGTCCACCGGCTTTTCCATTTCCGGTTTGCTAAGGATGGAATACAACACTCCGCCATAACCAGCTGTCATGAGGAAGCAGAAGAGCAGCCAAACCAACACATATATTCTAGAAAAAAGGACATTTTTTAAACTTTTTCTATATTTTTTGATATATATTTTTTAATTTTTTTTTGATGTACCTCAAGCTATTGGATCTTTTGTAGGCACTTAAGCCAACTGATTCTCCGCACAGAGTGCCAATGCAGTACCAAATTGCTTCTATGGGTCTAGCAAAAGTGTTGAGGGCTTGTTGCAACCTTATTTCCTCAATTTTGCCCAAGATAGAAAAAACAAAGGGAGAAACAATAAGGGTTACGAACAAAGCAATCCAAACGGGGACGGAAAAGGGGTAGATTAGAACGAGATATTTCGGCACTGGTCGAGGGAGACCAGTCACAAAACTGATGTATTGTTGGCGTCTCAGAGCGTTGCTAAAGGTTCCAACCTAGTCCCAAAAATTAGCAATTTTTCACTGAAAACTCCAAAAATGAAAACGAATTGTCAAAATTTCATGTTGTTAGAATATTACCTGGACAGCTCTGACCGTTTGACTGAGGACATTGAATCCCATGTGTGAGTCAAATTTACGGAGTGCCCCATAAATCCCGTGCATTTCACCGCTTTCATCCACTGTACTGATGCCGTCGGTTGGAGAGTAAAGGGTGGGGATTGAGATGTTCAGAGCCTTTTCCAAAATTACGATCAAGGGAAAAGTGGGCTCAGGTGTGCTCTTTGGAACGTCATTTCCCCTAAAAATGAATACATATTTGAAGAGCATATTTTTTATTAGAAAATCTTTATTTCTTCAAAAATTGCAAAAAAAAAAATGTTTACGGCTTGACTCCGTTGGTCATGGTCATGATGTGCATGCTATAGTTGAAGAGATGCGAAGGCGCAACAAACATCTCTTTTATATTAAGTTGTTCATTTTTTGGGCTTCTTCCTAGACTAGTGATGAAGCCAAATTCGTTTTGTACTCTCTGATTATTGCAGGGCATTCCGCAATAAACCAACCTTCACAGGACAAAACATAAACAACCTTTATTCCTTTGAGGAAACAATTACATACTCTCCAGATTTTGTCTTAATTTTGGCTGTTTTTTTCTTAAATGAAGATTTTATTGAAATTAATTCATCTCCTACAATATTCTAAAATGTTATGTAATATATTTTTTCTTTGGTTCAATTTATTTTCGAGAATTTTTAAAGACCAGGGCAATTCATTACTTTGGCATTGCCTGGAAGGTTTTTCGTTCAAAATAAAATTAAGTGAGAAGTGGTGACTCAATATTTTGTGGGCCCCAATCAACTCCATATCCGATTTCTTATCCACAGTAAAGAACAATCTCGAAGAATCTCCAAGTATGCCAGGATAAGTTCCCTGAGGACACAGATGCAATGTTTCGTTGACCAAAATCAAAGCCTTATTGATGCCTTGGTCACCGATCAAAAAGAAAAGGAACCTAAAAGAAAACATTTTTTTCTTTATTTGCATTTCAAAATATTTCAAAAAATTATTTTATTTTTTCTCACTTGTGGTACTTGTTCAAAGGAATGGGCCAAGCGTGCTTGATGACACTTGGTGGGGAGAGACTGACATTCTTATATGGCAAAACAATGGGACAAGGAGGTTTTTCAACCACCTGCTGCAGCATTATCTCCAGATCAAATGAAAACATGGGTTTGCCACTTTCCTATTAAAAAAGAATAGATTTTTGCAATTTTTTTGTTAAAAAAGGCAAGTTTACTGTACCTGAATGCTTTTGGAAATTCCCTTGCTACTCTGAGCATGTCTATTGTCGTTGAAAAGCACTATGTCAGCAGCTCTGTTCTCCCACAAATTATTAATCAGACTTTTAAAAGGTTCTTCGTTATTGCTTGTCATATGAGCCTTATGAAAGGGGAGAGACAAGAGGAGAAGAAGAAAAATTGAAAGAATAAAAGGACTAATCCCTATTTCCGCCATCCTTTTTACAAAGATTGTAAAGGGATCACTAAAAAAATGAAAACCTTTATAAGATAAGCATGTATTTTTTAAAGAAGGTCTTTAAAAAATTTCCAAAAAAATGTTTTATTCTTGACCACCTTGCTTATAGAAAAAAATTCTTCAAGAAATGAGGTCGAAGTGTAGAGAAGCACATCCTTTTATGAGGGCCATTGCAGTGGTCAAAAAAGGTCATCAGTACTGCAATACCACTGTCTCGGTCCTTTCTTTGGTTTAACATATTTAAATCGAATTAAAAACATTTTTTGTGAAAGATTCCACATCTCTTTACCACATTTTACAATACAAAACATTATTAAGACGTATTGAACAAGACACAATATAGAAGTAATAACGTTGGTAATCTCTGTAATAAGTAATAACTTTTTTGATTGCCTTTGGTAAACGACTTCGTCTCTTCTGTAGAAGTTGACTTGATTGATCTCATTTTTTTCATCTTAATTCAATTTTGAATCTACGAACTTACTTGAAATGCGACGTAATTTCTGGAGAAACAGATGAGATCTCTGGAAATTGACTAATCTTCTTGATCTTTTGTGCTTCAAAAGACTTGTTAAATTATTCACTAAGTGCTCAAGAACTACAAAAGCTTCTTCTCCGAAAGATTCTTTTAAAAGGTTTCTTCTTTTATGTGAACTTTACATATACATAGGTAAGAGACGATGTGCTTATGTATTGGTATTAAACAGTTCTATTAACATAACATGTGACAGAAACATAATTTGAATCACATTTAGGCCCTGCGATGTTGAAATAATGAAATAAAGCAAAAATGTAAACTAGTAGAGTCAGAAACATATTTGCTTCCCAAAGTAAGGATTTGGTAAATATTTGGGTAATAAAATGGAGTAAATTTTCATTTATGCATATTAAAATTTTTATAAAAATTTTGAAAACTTGAATATTTGTTCGAAAAAATAAATATGGCCGGGATAGTGATATGGTAAAGGGCACCACCATGGTTTAAAGTAAAATGTGCATAAATTTACACTTATTTGTGATATTTATTTTACAAGATATTTTATTGGAAATATTTTTCTCTGGAAATTCTCTGGAAATTGACTAAATCTTCTTGACCTTTGTGCTTCAAAACACTTGTTAAATTATTGATATAAAGTCAGAGAAGACTCCATTACGTACAATGTTCAATAGAGTTAAGAAAACGATGGGAGAAGGATCATATATGTAGTCGCGAGTAGTCGAAATTGTGCTCAATTGTAATTTTCTTTACTTTAGTAGCATAACAGGCTGGGAGACACAAGGTAACTTCGATTGAAATGTACACCTTACTTTCTTTTACGAGACTCAATCTGTCTGTTCCCTTTTGTTCAGTTACCATTAAACAAACCAGAATTCCTCGTTACAGCTTTTGCCCCCTATTCTTCGCACTATTTCAACTGGTAATTTAAAGCTCTTCCACGAATCTCTAATGCATGTGCATATGAAGCTTGAATGTTGAAGGGATTGAGTATATATATGAAATCATTGCTTGACTTCCTTGTGTGATTTAATGACAAACGCACTCAGATTCAGGGTATACGTTTACGATAGATGCCTTTTTATTTGTGGACGAAGACGAAGGAATGGCGAAAATTGGGAAGGAATCTTCCGTGGCTCTTCTTCCCTAGACATAAATATTAGACATGAAAGCGACTTCTAAGTAATTTGTCGACAAGAGATAGATTTTTGAAAAATACCATTGAGTCAATTTTGGCTTTCTTAAGGAGCTAGAAGTGTTTGACGCTTGTCTCCTGCGAAGACTCTAAAAGAGAAAGACAAAAAAATAAGCATTGCATATGTTGAGCGACGTAGAGAGCAATTACTGCTTTCCAAATTTAGAATTTTTGATGAAAGGGCTCATGGGATCTCCACTCGGGTGGTTGGCAAGTCTCTTTTGTTTCTAATACTTCTGCGATCACACCAACGCTTTATTGATGCTTCCGCAATCGAGACAAGTGATTATGGCCTCCCTAGTCTTTAAATCGACTACGTAGTGGCCCTTCAGAGGGTCGAGAATGCCATTGCACACCTTGCAGAAGTCGGAGACGCTCTCCAGGACACGAGCACTTCTGACGTTGGACACGCACTCCTCTTTCTCCATCTCCACCACTTGGCACATCAGCTGCTTCGACAAGTTCATCGTTGAACCCTCGTCTTCTTCGTCGTCGGTGAGACTGATTGAAGACTCGCCACTCAATGCTTCATCATCCTCACGACGGTCATGATCTGATGGAGGCACCGTTTGAACTTCTTCTTTGCCGTCTATTTTAGCACGCTTAAGAGACAAAGAAACTTCATTTGAGGAGATCAAAGGTGTTGAAGTCGTCGGTGTGACAGCAGTAACTGTAACTTTTACTTGCTCGTTATCGACCATAGCTCGTTTAGGTGGCAAAGGACTAACAGACACTGCTTTTTCAGTTGTAGTCACAGCTGTTGCGGTCGTCGTTTCCGACTTGGTTGTTGTTGACGTATCGGTTGAGGTTAAAACTATCTTGTCGTCCATTTTTGAGCGCTTAGGTGTCGAAGAATCTGGCATCTCTGTTACATTGGTGGAAGCTGGATTTGTACTCTGACTGGACGACATCGTTCCGTCGCTTTCTGAGGTAGATCTCTTCCTTCCATTATTGCATGGGTCACTTGCGCTCGTTTGCTTTGGGGGTTTCTTCGTTTGCTTCGAGGATTCAGTTGGGGTTTGTTGGTTGTTCGGATCCTTTTCTTCAGTCTCGTTCTTGCTCTTCTTTTTCTTAGTTTTCTTCGTATGGCCTGCCTTGTCAATATGGGCCAAGGCATCGGCAAAAGAGGTCTTCGTATTCTTTGCATTCTTTTTGCTCTCGACTTTCTTCAACTTCTTCTTGTCCTCTGATACAACTATCTTGTGCGCTTTTCGAATGTTTTCCTGCCCTACTTTAGCAAATTTGGCAGTTAGCTTAGACATCGATTTCGACTCATTTGATCCCGAAACTCTCGAAGCTTCTTCATTTGACGTCTCGTCATTGTGAATTGCCTCCATTGCGGTTTCCAATGCCTGATAGGACGGTGTTTTATTTACGGCCTTCTCCTTTGCAATGCCAGTATTTTGATCATTTACAGAATCGTCTCCTTTCGAGTCTTTTGCATGACCCGCTTGAATCACTTCGTCAGGCACATGATCTTTCCTCGGCGTCGGAACGGCTTTAGCAGCAGAGAAAGACTGCTCTTCTAATGGCTCTACTTCTGATTGAGATTGCTCTTTAGTTTGGGTCTGTGAAAGACCGCTTTGATTCTTCGAGTGCTCTTGGTCAGCAACAGAGGTTTGGTTTTGCTCAATTTGATTTTCCTCTGTGATTGAATTAGTGGTTGTAGTCTCCACGCCATTTCTTTTAGTATTTCCTGGCTCGATTTGGATGTTTTCTGCAGATGACTGTGAAGACGCCCACTCTTCTTGAATACTTAAATGCGCTTGACTGACCTCCTCTGGTTCAGTTTGCGTGTGCTCTAGACTCTCAGTTGGTTTTTCAGGTTCCTTCCTATTCTTAGTCTGATTTTCGGAATGAAGCTGATGCTCACTGGAATGCTGGGTTTGTTTCTCCTGAGTAGCTGGTGCGTATTTTTGATTATCAATTATTTGAGCTTTGTCGGGACTTTGGCCGATCATCAAAGTGGGTGTATCAGCCGATTCGTCCTGGCGAGGCTCTTTATTGCTTTCTTTAGGATTGAAAGCAGCTTTAGCTTTTGCGTTAGTAATATTTTCTTCACTTTTCGTATTCACTTTGTTGTTATTGCACTCTATGCTGCTTTTAGAATGGTTTGGTTCTTGACATAAATTACTCCCGCTAGTTCTTCTTTGATCTTCGTTCTGGCTCTGACTGCCTTGAATTTCCTTGAGGGGCTTTTCTTGAGTGGTCAAGTACTTAGGGTTCTGATTCTCAGAGCAGGGAATGTCGGTGATTGCATCTTCATTAATGATTAGACCTTGGCTAGAATCTTGAGACTTCGTTGAGCAGTTCGTGCCATGAAAGTTCGAGCGCTCCTTGACGCTACTCGATTGCTCTATTGGACTTAAACATTCAATACATTCTTCTTCGTTTCCACTTTGAACCGAATTTTGAGACGAATATTGAAGATGAAGACCATCCCCTACGCTCGTTCTCTCTAGAAGGTTAGAACTTTGCGAAGGAGTTGTTTTCTTTTGAACTTCTTTTTCAGAATCAACCTGAAGCAATTGTGTGCTATCTTCATTTGGTTTTGTACTATCATCGGACTCTTTTACTCGATTAGAAGATGGCTGCTCCTCTACTTGCACATGGGTTTTGGTATTATTATGCTTATTTTTTTGAGCTTCTTTTTCCCGCAAGCTATCAGCTCGTTTGGAGTCAGTCTTGGTCTCAATCCTTGGCTCAGACCTCTTGGAATCATGCGGCTTTGTGTGACTTGAGCCACCACTGCTGTTCAATTTCTGGTCATTATTTAATTGTCTACTAGGAACTGGCCGCGGTAGTCCTCTAAGTGACACCATTGGAATCTTTCGATCCTGCCTGTAAGGTGTCTTATCTCTCTTCTGACGCCTCTCTGTTTTACGATCCCTTCTATCATTGCACGAACTCTGGGAGCTGCTGCTGATGGTAGAGCTGGTTTCAGAATTAGTTGAACGCCTTCGTCTAATTCCGAATGAATAATCAGAGCTCCTCTCTCTCGTCCTCCTCTCAGATCTATCTCTGCTCGACCTTTTACTCGAATTTGAAGCATTGCGGGACCTCTTGGCAAACTCATCGACTTGCTCCGACATTTCAGAGCTGCTTACATACTCTCCGGATGCTCTTCGTCTCTCCTTTCTCAAGAAGTCGCTGATCCTCTTTTCGGACCTTTTGTCTAACTCCTTTGAACTACTGCCAGCCCTAGACTTCCCTGGGGATCGTTCGTCAGTGCTCCGGTCCCTTTTTCTGGGCTTGGATCTCCTCGAAGCAGCTGACAGGGAGGAATCTCTAGTGGCCGAAGTCGACTTTCTTTCCGACGAACCTTTATAGTATTTGCGACCAGGTGAACCTCGTCGATTTAACATGTTCCTCTTGGCCTCTCTGACCTTGCCTTCAACCTGATCGAGGATGACATTGAGGGGCATTCCAAAATCGACAGTGTGATTGTTCCTCTTGCGGTGCTCCAGGCATGCCATAGGGTCGGAGAAGTAGCAACAGTACTTGGAGCGGTTGAAGCAGAATTGGGGGTACCTGAAACATTCTCGCATATAAATTTCTGAATCACCACCAAACGCGCTATTATAAACACATCGATCTGCGAATAATGTTTATTGGCAATATGTAATACCGTTTTTTCGGGAGCAGCTTCCTCCACTTGTCGACGCTTAGAATCTGGCGCACGTCCTCGCTGGCGTACCAGAAGGCCATCAGCAAGTGCGACTCCGGCAACGAGCTCAGCATGAAGTCGGGCGGCGGCGGCACGTCATCGAAGTTGAGGGCACGCGACATCTCCAGCACTTGACGCAGATCGACGACTAAAACAAGAAAAAATGTCAGTAAAACGAGCAAGCAACAATAAGAGAATAAACAAAGCACGAATTAGTGACAAGGCAGACCTGGTTGCTCCTTGCTACCGTGCCTCTTCTTCCCCTTGTCCTCGTTGTCCTCGTTGTCGTCGCCGTCCTCCTCGGGGTCCGCGACCACCTTGGCCACGCGCACGCCCAGTTTCGCCGCCACCGAGCGACTGCTGCTACTCATGCCTCAGGTCAACCCGTTCCTCGAGCTAGGCACTTGCAGTTGCGGAGGACGCGCGTCGTGGCGAGACGAGCCGCGTTTTTTGCACTAGGCACTTTTCGTACACACACGCGTGTAGAGCACATGTAACGCCTGCCAGGCCTGGCCAATGCTAACTGTACACTGTCAATCTTAATATGAATTGCTGTATGTACCTATGTAGTTAGTACGCAAGGCAACCTAGGCAACCTATATTGAATCAAGTCACGTATTACATGTGCAAGGTGAATGTGTTTTTAGTGTGTCCTACAGCTAGTGCCGGGACGAGTCGAGTCAATTTGACTCGTTTTCCGAGTCAGAGGGGGGTCGAGTCGGACTCGTGACTCGTTTTTCCGATTTTTTCTTGACTCGAAAACTTTGACTCGTTTTTTGACTCGTTTTTGACTCGTTTTAAGACCAGTTTTAAACTGGTTTTTCCTGTTTTTCACTACATAAGCACATTTGACTCGTAGTCGAAAATTGTGACTCGGTCTTGACTCGTGACTCGGACTCCTCGACTCGATCTGACTCGTCACCGACGTTTTTGACTCGTCCCGGCACTAGCTACAGCTTGTCCTACAGTACAAATGATTAGTACGTACAATAATAATGCGATTCAATACTGTAAGTAAATAAAATGTTCTATTTGGATGTGGTGAATGTAGGGGGTCCTTGGTTGAAGGGGCAGACAAAGACAGGTTTGACTGGTTACCGACCGGACTGTTCAAATGAACAGTCACTGTTCAAATAACTGAGAGATTCAATTTTGACACGGGTTGTAAGCTATAGTGAGTGCTTTTCCTACTCCTTATCAGTTGTTATCACACTTTTGAAGTCTTTCCTACTAATGCAAACTTTTGGGATTTCGGGATCATCTACAAGCTCTATTTCGTTTCTTTTTTTCTATGTACTCGTACTTTTCAGCAACCGAGCCAAAAAACAGTTCGCTGAATTAGCAAGTTTCGTTTAGCCGACGACCAAGGACTTATTGCTCCTTCTGTTTTATAAAAGTGAAAAATTAATATGATTTAGGTCAAACAATTTAGGCGTAGGAAATCAAGACAGCTCTAGCTTCAGAAAGAAACCAATATTGCCCATTTTATCTAATTAATATTTTAAAGTCGGTTTATTGTGAGGATTGCCCCTCTGATTAGCAAAGGTAGAGGAAAACCGAACACGTCATTCATTTCACTCGGACTCTCCACTTTTCTCATTGGGGTGTTTGATGAAGAATTGCGGTTTAAGCGACGTCCATGGTCTGATACTTATTCTGCAAGTCCGACGCCACGAATTGCCAATAGTGCTTGCGAACCACGTCGACGTCGTCGGCCAACATCTGACACAGCTGTATAAAATGTCAAATCAATTATAGCGTACGAATGTTCACTTTTTTTACTAGTAAATTATTTCGGTATTCACCTCCTGAGCCCGTTTCATAGTCGACGCAGCTTGTTTGTCGTCGAGTGTTCCCTGTTCGAGCTCGTCCGTCTCGATGTCGAGCATCGTGGAGAGAAGGAACGGAGATTTTTTGCTCTTCTTCTCGTCGTGCTCTTTGTCAAGACCTTCGCAGAAACTTTTAACCTTCAGTCTAGCCCTCGCCTTCTCCTCTTCCTCGCACCTATCCAACAGTCTAAAGAGAACAACAATTTTCAATAGTTTCCTCCAGCAACAACGAATGACACTTTAAAAACCACAAAAAGATTAGATCTCACCCTCTCAGATAGTTCCAAGGGCTCTCGTTATGCCAGGCCTTCTTGATGGCCTTAAATGCGTATTCGATCTCCCGGTCCAGCAACTGGCCACCTATCTTTCCCTCCGGCGCCGTGTGGGAAACAACAAAGAATCTGTGGTTCCATGCCGAGTTGTTCCTGATGTCTTCTTCCAGCATGTTGTCGACGAAGCCGAGCTCCTCGTCGAAGACGACGAACGTCGACACCACCCACTGCCTGTGTTGCCAGGCGTGATAGTTCTTGGTGTCCTGGGCCAGGATGATGGCGGTGAAGCGCAGCTCCATGCTGGGGTCGTTGAGCCACTCGACCATGGCCCTGCGGTGCTGCCACACCTGGTAGTTCTTGGGGTTGTCCTCCATGATGTGCCTGATGTAGGCGAGCTCGTCGCCGGGCTCCTTGTTGAGCGCCTTGAGCAGCGTCCTGCGGTGGTGCCACACCGTGTAGTTGGCCGGGTTCAGCTCCAGCGCGTCCTGCGTCAGGCGCAGCGCGCGCTCGCTCACCTCGCCCGACGCGTACACCGCGCGGAAGTAGTCGAACACGTCCACAACTGAAGCAAAACAAAGGAAAATACGTGAAAAAAACGACGATGATGACTAAATAAATTAAGCTAAGCTGTTAAGTGTTAACTCACAGTTCTCGGTGTAGGCGATGGCCACGACGGGGTCGGCGGTGTCGTCCTGCGGCAGCGGCGTCACGTCGCGCCACTCGGGACGATCGCGGTACATCACCCACGCGCTCTCCTCGTCGGAGCTCATCTTCCGCAACAAGCAAGACGATTAAAAGAAACCAAAGAGTTGGACGATCTTCCAGAAGATTCGACGCAGGAGGAGCGGGAATGCGGTTGGCCTCGTTTGTTGTCTTTTTGAGGTGGGCGACTGTGACCAGCGGGAGCGTCTGGGAGAGCGTCAGCTGACGCGCGCACGTCAGCTGACGCCAGGCCGCGCAAAGCCAACATTGTGCGTGCGGGCCCCAGTCCGCCCGATATAAAAGGGAATCTCCGAGCATTGTGTGACTATTGTCACTTGTCAGTGCACCTCGCACTGTCAAAACAGAGCCCTTCCTAGGCGATTTATCTCAACAAAAAATGCTGGAGAAGTGCGTTGATGTGACGATTGACTGATTGCTAAATGGATCGGCTTCCCGGCCGCGCCAGTCGCCAGCAGCAGCCGCATTGGCAACACCAACTACCGGAGCCGCCGCAACTCTATCGATGTATTAAGAATTCATCAGAATTAACCGAATACATTCTTCATTGTTCCATTTCATTGACAGCTTCAGTGCGTGTTATCTGGCACAGTTCACTAGGGCGAAGCGGTGCCAGGCTGGCGCCAATGAACCGGCGCCGTCTGGCGCCAGTCTCCTTTGGCACTTGGCGTCCCAATACTGGATGTGATAACGATATAATGGAGAAGTTTGCTAATTGTTAGACGGTTTTCGTTTCAGATCCGCATGCCTCCGGCTCGGTGTCGCCGATCGACGCGTTGTCGCCGCCGCTGACTCCGACGCCCATGATGCAGCAGCAGCACGCCGCAGCGCTGGCCGCGCTGCCCGCGCCCGCGCTCGTCACGCGCGCTCAGGCGGGACAGCAGGAGCATCGACAACGACACTTGCATCTGCAACACCAACACCACCAACAAGCTCTTCAACAGCAACAGCAACAACAACAACAGCAAGCTCTTCAACAACAACAGCAACAAGCTCTTCAACAACAACGCAACCAAGCTCTGCAACAGCAACAGCAAGTTTTGCAGCAGCCACAACAACATAACCAAGTTTTGCAGCAGCAACAAGTTCAGAGGCAGCGTCAGCAGCAACAAATTCAACAGCAGCAGCAGCAGCAATCACAACAGCAACACTTACAGCAGCACCCATCTCATCAACAGCAGCTCCATCCTTATTCCCTGCAAAGGCAGCAAGTGAGACGACAACAGGATCAGCAGGAGCCAACAGTGCACGTGCAAGAGCGTTTTCGGCAGGAGCAGATGGAGCAGGATCGTTTGGAGCGAATGCGGATGCAGCAAATTCACCAGAACCAGATGCAACAGCAGTACGAGCAACAACGGCAACAGATGCAGGAGCGACAATTGTTGCGACAACCCCAACCACCTCATGTTCAACAGCAAAGGCTTAGTCAACAGTCACAAACCATACGCCCCGTGCAACAGTCACAAATGAGAATACGGCAGGTGCAACAGCCGCAAACAACACGTCCCACACAGACATTACATCAACTTCAAGGACAACAGCAACCCAATCTTAATGTTCAGCAACTGAATGTACGGCAGGCTCATCGTCAACAGCGCCAAGAGTTACCACAACGATCTGAAAACCCAGCACAAGAAAGGAGTCAAACAATTGTGCAGGATCGGTGTCAAACCATTGTGGAGGAACGACGTCAAAACGCTCTCAAATCCCAACAACGAAATGCTCGTCAACGGCAACAACGACTTGCTCAACAGCAGCAACAAGACGCTGATCAGAATCAAGCTCAACAGCAGCAGCAGAATCAGCAACAGCAGCAACAACAACAAAACCATGTCGTTAGGCAGGTGCAACAGCAACGATGTGTTCAGAAGGAGGCTCAGTTACGTGCTGATCCTGCGCGTGTTCATCAGCAGTTTGCTGCTTCGCAACGGGAGCAGAATGCCCAGACCCAACTAAAATTTTCACATGTGACAGCACAACAACTGCAACGTAAAAGGAAGCGAAGGAAACAAGGATTGCAGCAGTCAAGTCCAGCCGCTTCGAGTGATGAATCTATTTCGATTGTAAGCTCTCGCCAGGTCAGTTTAACAGTTAAGAGTTAATTTAAGTTTATGATATTAGTTTAGGCCTCCATTGTAATTATTTCAAGCCTCTAAAATTTGGTACTACTGACCTTCAACGAATATTTTTTGACAGTCGGGCAATTTATCTTCTGGGATCGATGTGCAAGGAGGGCGTAGTTCAGAGCAGAACAATTTCGTCACGATAACATCAACTAATGAAGATCCAATATCAGCTGAAATGGTGTTCCAGAATTTGCCTTCCGCCATAAGCATTCAGCGAAATAGTAATCCAAACAAAGAGCCACAGCAATCTGAGGGTTTGAGACTTCGCTCAGCCGTTCCTGAACCTCAACCATCTGCCACTATTACCTTGGTGTCACCAACGGTAAGATGACCCACATAAAGATTAGTGCGTAATTTAGGATTTCAATTTAATCTTCACACAAACTCCACATTTAACTTCAGACGTCTGCGAAAGTGGTAAGACGTGCTACTCGGCTCGAACCTCCTACACAAGAGCCAATATCGCTTAACGAGGAAGTACATCAGGAGACGAGTGTAGCAGGGGTCAGCACAGCAGAACTTCTATCAACAGATTCAAGCACGGATGTACCGCATGTCAAGACCGAGAAAACAGAACGCATTGTCCAAGGAGCTTTCCAAACCTTTCTTGCTAGGAGCAAAAGAGCTCAGGTGAATTTGCCTTTGCTGCCAGAGACATCTTCTACAACGAAGATTGGAGGAGGATCTTCTTCCGAGGAAATCGTTTCGGGCCTCATAGACGAGCTCTTGGAAGGTGCAATAGCGAGTAATGCCGAGAAAGACTTAACTTCATCAGCTGAGAAGGATTTGTCATTTTCACAAGTGTTGAAGAGCCCCAATAATCGGCACATGTCATTAAACAGTAATTGTTCAGAGTCAGGAAGCTTTACCAATGCCGAAAGCAACCCTGAGGTAAATAATATTGACTTAAACAAATAAAGAGTATTGCTTCTTGACTATAAAGAGTATTGCTTTTTCATATTTCTTTAACATAGGACGAGTATTGGCAACTGCTGTCGCAGCACAAAACGCCTGTTGTAGGCAGGGACACCATCTGTATAATCTGCCTCCAGACCTGTACGCAACGTCAGCCACTTTTACTTAACTGCCTACACTCCGCTTGCACTGAGTGCTTTCAGGTAACTGAAATCAACTACTCTTATCAATATTGAAACGTGAGTATTACGTTCCATTGGATTTACTACGTTACTTTTTGATATGGTAGGTAGCGGCTGCACACGGACAAAACGAAGGTTCCTCCTCGCAAAATAGTGAACAACCAAGAGCAAATGACAACATCAGCGACATGGACGTCGTCATAGAGGAAGCTACTCTCGCATCATCCAGCGTCACATGTCCTTTATGTAAGTTCCCTCTTTTAGGGATTCCTTTGATCGGGAATGATATTTTTGCTTTTGTTTTCAGGCAAAGTGGCCACCAAGAAAAATGAAGCCGTAACCAATCTCTTTGTCAACATTCAAGAAGATGTCGACAGCGATGACAGTCGCTCGAGAGGCCAAGAGACTCCACTGTGCAATGTAGGTTTTTAACGTGTCTTTAATTCGATCTTTGAACACTTTCTTGCAATAAAATCTGTTCCCATAATGGGAACAGATTTTATTGCAAATTTCTTATTACTCATTCCTCGCCTCTTTTCATAACAAATCCTTATAGAGTTGCGAAGACGCCACACAAGCCATTCTTTGGTGCAGAGAATGTGAAGAGTCCTTGTGCGAGGAATGCGTGAACGCCCACAAGCGTGTCAAAGTCACCAGAGACCATACATTAACACCACTCGTGAAAACAACCTCAAGCACTGATGGATTGCCGATCTCACAGAACGAATGTGATGATTCCATGACTGAGGCTCTTTTCTGCTCTACGCATGAGGTCAGTAATGTTTTTTTTGTTGTAAATATTGACTCTTTGATGGCTTACAGAGTTTTCGTGTTGTTTTTTTTTACAGAATCTTCCATTAACGCTTTATTCCGAGTCGCAGTCGCGGCTGGCTTGTGAGGAATGTCGGAAGGAAGAGGTGCTGAAGCGTCCTTCATCTTCATCGTCGCCAGATGGTTTTGTATCAATAGCGGAGGCTTCCAAGGCTCTGAGATATCAGTTGACGCAGGCGTTATCTCAAACTAGACTGAGACAAACTGTAATCGACGAAAACGTCGCATTACTGGATACCAAAATAAAGCAGTTTAGTATCAAGGTACGCCAGCAATAAGATTAAAAAGATTAAATTAAAGCAATACAGATTAAATTTTTTATAGCTTACGAAAGTTACAACTGAAAATAATTGTTTCAGGAACGGTCCTTGAGTCGCCAAATGCAGGAATTGAGCGCAACGCTAATCGCTCTGATACGCGACCACTTCACACGACTGGAAAGTCAGGCCAAGGAGGCATTAAATCATCGGCGTGACGTAGTGGAGGGTAGAAAGGGCGTCCTTGAGCGATTACAAATTCAGGTTTTATTCAAGCTTATATACGAGTACAAGGCCTTATGCTAATTTCATTAACTTACTCTTGTTTTGTGCATTTCAGTCCAACTATGCCCAGTGCTTCCTTCAACACGGTTTGAAAAACGACAAAACGGATCGAGCACTACTACTTTCTAAAAGACTGTTGGAGCGCCAGTTACGTCGCCTTCACACAGCAGACATGGCTACTGGCTTGCAAAATTTGGAGCCACTCTCTGCAGGTTCGGATTTCGATGTTCAACTTGGTTACGGTGGGTTGTCAGGTCACAAGATGCATCAACGGATCAACAATTTGTTTGGGTAGTTAAATACACTTTAATTCACATAACGTGTACGAGTAATTACACTTACGTAATTGCAGACAATTGTTAAGCGAGTTCAAGATTTTGCACCAACATTCGTCACCTGCGACGTCTAAGAAATCCAGCCAACAATCAACGTCTAGTCCTGCCTCCGACCGGGAAGGTTTTGCCTCTGGTCAGTTAGCTTCCGCGGTCGCTGTGTCATCAGGAGAATCAAAGTTCAGTAAAAATGCTTCCGGAGAAGCCAGGATTATCAGAGCCAAAACCACTGGCGCAACCGTGACCACACCAAGTACAACGACTACAGTAGCTGCAACAGCCGTGTCAATAACTCCAGTGACATCCTCAGGTGGCAAAAGAAGGTCGAAAAATCAATGCCCTATTTCGAATGAGAATCCAGGAGTGACTCGTGGGGCCCGAATCGTTGTGCCACCAGCTACAAAACCTGCGACGTCTATTCTTACGGCTACTACGACTGGGTGTTCTGTAGCTATTGGTTCTAACACGAAGGCTAACCAAGTCACCAATTCATCGGCGCAATCACAAGCACCGGTTGCAAACATCATACCACCTTCCATGCCTAGGCCATCTGCTGGCGTCGTCATTATACGGCCTCCTCAGCCAATTAGTCACCTATTACAAAGACCCATTTTAACCAGACAGCTACCAAATGCGCCTGTTCCTGCGAATGAAGATAGAAGGAGGCAGCAGCAAATTGTGGCGCCGGTGTTCCGGCCTAGAATTGCAAGTGTTGAAAGCATTGCACCCCCAAACGTCAGTATTCAACCCCCGCGACCTAGACTGCCATTGAACAAAGTACTTGCGTTGGGTAGTGGACCAATGACGACGGATGCACAGAAAGCGTCAAAAATTGCTCAGTCTTGCAATAATGAGCCATCTTCAAGTGGCTTAGAGCGGTCTAGTTCAGGGCCAACAATAACAATAACACCTAGTGTTACCAACAAGGACCTGTCTTCTTGGCACTCTCCTGAAATTCGTCAAGAGAGGGCGGTTGCTACAAAAGTGACGACGAGCGACAATTCTTTCAAGATTACGTTGCCATCGAGAGCCGTTAGCAAGAGAAGTAAAGACGGTAAAAGTGACGAGAGGGACGAAAGCAGTTATGGGCCCGAGCACATTCCTAGAATGGAAACGACAACCACAAGAGCCGAGGTAGCTACCACAACTGTTGTAACAACAGTAACGGCGGCGGTTAGCAGTAATGCATTGGGGACGACCACCACTTCACCAACTACAACGACGAGTGTTTCTAGTGACTCAAATCAGAGAAACGACGACACTGCGTTGCCTACTCTATCATTTGACGACGATACCGAATTAGATCTGATTGGTCAACCCTCTGACTGGCCCGCAAGTGCCTCCAGAGAGTCCAACTCAGCTGATCCAGGTTCCAAGGGGGAAGAGGAGGATTCGAGATCATGTCTAAATAATGGCTTTGAGACGCCGCCCATGGTGAGGATTCATGACACATTAGATATTTTGAAAGAAGAGATTGAGACCAATTCGAGAAGAACGAGTAAAGATGGGGAATCATTTGAACAAACCGAGGACAACGTTGAACTGACTAATGTTGTTGAAACGAGCTTTGGTCGTAGATTGTCGTCAACAACTGAGAACGACATCGCAACCACTCTGATTCGGGAGCAGTTACATGGCGAGGGCTGTGACCAAGGAGACAAAGCGGAAGGAAATGGAAGAGTCACAGTTAACGCTGACAGTAAACCGAGAGAAAGTAAGGAAGAAAAGAGTGACGAGTTTGACGAAAACAGTGGGAAAAGACATTTTGTGAATAATAATACAGTGCAAGGCGAAATGAAGTCAGCTACCAAAAAGAAAAAGAAAACTGATGAGTCTTTACCTACAACATCTACCTCAAGTGTTGGAGATTCAGGGCTACAACATCCATCTCCATTTGATGCTGAATCTTCCTCTTCGTCTTCACTGTCGATACTGCCATCTCCTATCGCCCGTAATAGAGAAGATCGCGTCCAACCGCCACTAAAACTAATTTTGTCGAAGCAAAAACTGGGTGATGGTGCACCTCGCATCATAAAAAAGCTTCAACCAAAAGGCAAAAAACCTCTAAATGACAAAGAGTCAGTCACTTCAAAAACATCACGAAGCTCCACGACTCATGCCGATGAAGAAGCCTTGACAACACCTATTATAGAAAATACAATTACAGTCGCTATGTCAGGCTCTATTTCTCCCTCATCGAGTAAGCCTTGTCTTTCTTCCTTTTTTAAGTAATGCCTATTCTTGCTATAGAATTGATTAATATTTGAATTAAAACATTTTAGATGAGGACTGGTGCGCAGTATGCCACGACGGCGGTGACGTGCTCTATTGCTGCGACCGATGCCCCAAGGTCTTCCATCCCCAATGCTACATTCCACCTTTAACCGAAGAGCCTCCGGATGACTGGGTAAGTCAGTCAATTGATCAACAAGGAAATGAAAACTGCTTGAAAGAGTTCTTTTTATTAAATTAACAGGTCTGTTTGATGTGTGCCACGCCAACCGAGGTTCGCATGACAGCTCTGGCAAACTCGTCTGCAGAGTCCACTACGACGCAGTCGATGAGTGCCGAGCACAAGCTGATTTGCCGTCGTTTGCTCTTCGAGTTGTACAATGTGTACCCTCACTCGTCGCTTTTCTCTAGTGTACTTGAGCTTCAGGTGCCGCAGTACATGGCCAAGATTAAGGAGCCTATTGCTCTAGATGTCATCAGCTCCAAATTGGACAGTTACAGAAGAATCGAGAGTTTTTTGAAAGACCTAAGAATGATGTTTGAAAACTGCTACAAATTTCACTCAAGTGACTCCCAATGCTATGCTTACGGTAAAGAGCTCGAGCAAATTCTCGATACGAAACTAGAGACTTGGGTGCCTCACTTGGCCTACGATGAGTTTCCGAGTCGAACAGTCATCGGATCAAAAAAGGCCGACAAAAGGAAGGCGCAGAGCCAAATGTAAGTTCTATTTTTTCAAAAAAATTTATGAACTCCGTTATTTGAGTGAATTAATTGGTCTAATCTTGTTGATAAACTATTTATATTGGCATTGACTTTTGATATTTGATTTCAGTTCCAACGCTAAGCGTCGACGTTTGTCGACAACGAACCCTGCTTATCATACTGAGGGTACTACCGAGGATCTCAATTGCTCATCGGTGGATGCAGACGGTAGAAAATATAGTTAAGTCTGTTAATTGATGGATTGATTTGTAATTGTAATCTTATTTCTACAGGTGAGCGTGGCGACTATTTAGACCGCGTGGAGCTCGAGATCGACGAGTCCCTGCAATGACAATGAAACTTACTTTTGATCAAAATGATTTGACAAATTGCCAAGATGGAATAGTATTAATGGACAAAAATTAAAGCAATGATCTTCCAAGTCAACCAAACTTTAATCCTCAAGCAATTAATTACCGAGTCTCATGATTGAATTAAATGTATTGCTAATAAACTATTCATGCACAATTACAAAAAAGAAAAATTTACTATGATTACAATGTGGTTGCAAAACAATTCAGACTCTGATTCAATACTGGTTTCGTTCTCTCTATTCTGCCATATTTCCTTGTTCTGTTTGAATCTCAACAGGAAGAGGATAGAGCCGAATCTGAGCTGCTGTTGACTTCACTTCTCTTTTCTTCGTATCGACTCCGTCCCTCGCGGTTAATCAGTCTGGAAATGACATCGTTCTCAATCTTGGTGAGTGCTCTTTGCACTTCTTCTATGTCTGGCGCCATTTTCTTGGCCGTTTTGACCTCTACCAGCGCCTCTTCCAATCTGTTCGCTTCCATCAGAGCCTTGGCCAAAACGCATCTCGTCTGATGTCGTCCCGGATCCAGATTGACAGCCAATTGGGCCAAATGTACAGCTTCAACACACCTTTGAAGTTTTCGTTCACAGCGACTCAGATTCAGCAGCAGTTGCACTTGCAAAGAAGCGAATCGATTCGACCAAGGTCGGAAAGATTCTTGGTAAAGGCGATTCTGAGATGCCCGCAGCTGTTGCAAGGCTGTAGCGAAGCATTCAGAGGCTGAGGCTGGCTCATTGTCGCTTAAGTGACCGGCTCCTCTGGCCACCAGGTGATCCAGGAGAAGCAAGCTAAAGCAATTTTCATTAATTTTAATAAAAAAGTTTCTAAATTTGTACAAAAATAGTAAAAAATATGATTTTACAGGATTTCAGGTTGAGTTCTTGCAGCTGTCCAAGCACTGTTGTCTATAAATGCTCCCCTTTGAATGAGACAATCGACCACTTCTCGGTGTCCCTTGGCCACAGCTCTATCCAGAGGTTTGACATCATTACAATCTGCCAGTTCTATCATTGCTCCCAGATCCATTAAATACTTGACAATATTCACTTGCCCACTATAAGCGGCCAAATTTAGCAATGTTCTTCCTCCCTTGTCGACCTTATTAATGACATCGTCGACTATTATGGCCGGCAATGCATTGAGCAGACGAGAAAAGGCACTGTAGTGGCCGTGAAGACAGGCCCAACCCAGAGCAGAGATTCCGTGCTGATCCGTCAGCAAGACGTCGGCGCCGGCGGCCAACAACGCGTCCAACATGGGCAAGGAGTGACTGGAGTCCTCGGAGGAGCACACGATCATTAAAGGCGTTCTTCCATGTCTTTTGTCTCTGACATCCGGCTCGATCTTCGTCAACAACAACGCCAAGATGTCCAAGTTGTTCGACTTGGAGGCCGCCAACAAGGCGCGCGAGTCCGCGGCGCCCAACTCGAGCAACAGGGCCACGGTGGAGATGGAGTTCGACAGCGTGGCCGCCGTCAACGCCGACATGGAGTGCAGCGACGAGGACGCGTCCAGCTCAGCCAATCCAGCCAAACTTCTCAAGCTCTATTGAAATAGAATATCAATATCGTCTTAATCAATTTAAATACTTCTTTTTTAATGACATTAATCGAT
>JAOXNJ010049098.1:0-12781 GCA_028566655.1 Metis holothuriae
GAGGCTGGTTAATGCTCTAGCAGAAGTTGGTCAAGCCCATAGTAGCAGGTGCGCCTGGGTACGCACTGCTCCTGCTTTAAATTGTGCATTTTGTCACAAGATCAACTTTTCCTGAAAGTTTGTTGACAATTGGCTTGAACTACATTTTATAGCACAGCTTTTCATTGTAGTAAAAGGGTCATGCACTGTCTCCAAATGTGTGCTACTGTGCGCCCAATATCGCGACAATTTATCTGTGCCACCATGTAGTAGAGTCCTCTCAGTTCACCTGGAACCCCCGTGCACGCCAGACATCACTTGCTGAGACATCGGTAGGTAGTAATAAGAAGACTCGGATTTAAGCGAATTTTGCGGAATTTGCGAAATTTTAGCAATCAATCATGAACGACATCAGCAAAGAAACGAGCATCACTGAGTTCCCTGCAGATCCGAGCAATGATATTGGTGGTAGAGAGCGAATTGGGCGCTTCTTCCAAAAGTACTTCTTGGAAGGCCAGAAGTTGACGGCGTCGCAGAGGTCGGCCGTGGCCGCGTTGCCGCCGGACGCGGGGCTGTGGGAGCGGCTGATGGTGCGGCACACGCGCCTGGTGGGCATCGCGTTGCCGCTGCTCTTCTTCCAGATCTGCTGGTGGTCGCTGGCCATCAGGTGGAACCTCTTCAGCCTCTTCGCGGACAGATACATCATGACAATCACCATGATCTTCGGGGCAACCATCGCAGGTGATAAAAGAACCCCACACCAAAATCACCCCTTAAAAGGACATTTTTGGACTCTTTCATCAAACCTTTCGAAATTATTCGTATTTTGAGCACCTAAAAAGAAAAGTTAAAGCATGAAGGAGGAAACCAACAGCCATGCAGTCGACCTTGGGGCCCAAAAGCTTGTATTGACTCGAGCAAGTCACCTCAAGCTGCTATTTACCACAACACTGTTGAATCACTTCACACACAGTAATAAATATCATTCTCGACTACAATGGTTATTTAGCACTATACACATGGAAATAGGTAGTGCGTAAATGTTTGATTTATTTCCTTATATGCAGACTCTGACCAAGGTCGCAGCAATTGGAGGTCGACTGGGGCCAAATATTGGGGCTCGTACTTGTCGCCTGTCAAACCCACCCATGTGTACACATTAAAATACAAAATTCCCTGCTTTGTTGCGAGAGCATTAAGATTTACGAGCCACTTTTTGCACTTAGACACTTTTTTAAAGGCATTAAGACTGAATCAAGGGCAAATGACCCACTTGAAGCTACATTCACCTAGAAGGCCTAGTACATAATTCTGGTAGTAATGAACCAACATTATTCTTGGCCACGAATTAAGCCACTACATTGCTCAGTCAGAAAAGGTGTTACGAACAATTTGACTTACATTATTAAGCAATTTTTGGGCCTTGATTTCGAATTTAATGGCGATTTGCAGTAATGAATGAACTTTTATAATACAAAGGCATGACGTCGGAGGGCGGCGGCGCCGTCGCCTTCCCCGTCATGACGCTGGCCCTGAACATCGAGCCCGAAGTGGCCAGAGACTTCTCCCTAATGATCCAATCCTGCGGTAATAATCAACAGTGAAACCAATAAAACAGCATTTAACATCTTTTAAAACTAATAAGTATTATCAAAGGCATGTCGGCGGCAGCCTTCACCATTTTCTGGATGAGAATCCAGCTCGAGTGGCACTCCATCATCTTCTGCTCCCTCGGTGGCATCCTCGGCATGGTCTTCGGTACAAAACAACTTAAAAAATGAAAAAAGATCTCAAAATTTTACCTTGAATTAATTGCAAGCTGTTTTGATTCAGGCCTGGAGATATTGGACCCGCTGTTAGACGCGCCGACCAAGAAGCTATCGTTCGTGTGCATCTGGTTCAGCTTCGCGTTCGCGCTCTTCCTGCTGAACCGCGAGCACAAGCGGCCAACCTTCGACGCCATCCCGCACTTCGGCGCGCCGCACGCCCTGCTCCTCACCCTGACGGGCTTCGTGGGCGGCAACTTCAGCGCCGTGGCGGGCAGCGGCGTGGACATCTGCTCCTTCTCGGTGCTCAGTCTGCTCTTCAGGGTCTCGGAGAAGGTGGCCACGCCCACCTCGGTGGTGCTGATGGCCATCAACACGTGCGTCGGCTTCTACTGGCGCCAGCTGATGACGGAGGGCGGCGCCGAGGCCGAGGCTTGGAACTACCTGGCCGTCTGCGTGCCCGTGGTGGTGCTGTTCGCGCCGCTCGGCTCCCTCGTCTCCTCGCATTTCCACCGACAGGTGCTGGCCGCGCTCATCTACGTGCTCGACACGGTCGCGCTCGTCACGGCGCTGCTCGTCATCCCCATGACCTCCGCCAGAATCGTGCTCTGTCTCGGCCTCGTCACGGCCGGGTTCGTCGGCTTCTACGCCATCTCCAGGGCAGGAAGAAGGTTCGTCGGCGCGCAGCAGCAGAGGGCAGACGCGAAGATGAGCGAGCTCAGCACACAAGCAGACAACCTCAACTTTAGGGTGTAGAACACATTTTCTTCTTGAGGACAAGCAAAAAGCTAGCTGTTGTCGACACCAATAAAGATAAATAAAGTTGGGAGAACGCTTGATTCGGGTAGGCTCTCTGCAATGATCATTTGTTGGCTCGACCATAGACAAACAGACACAGACAAACGTTACGAGTGTGTGTCCATAAAATTGGCGACTGAGCGACGATTGAAATGTGGGTACGTGCGTGCATCGTCGACCTGAAGCATCAGCATGGGCGTGGCATAGCGCGATCTCTCTCTTTTCTTCTGGCATCCACATCTGGGCGTCTTGGCCGTGACCAGGCACGGGGATGGATGGATGGAGCGATTGGCGACAACGACAAAGAGAGGGAAAATAAAGGAGACAGCGGCAAATAACGCACACATTTTTCGAGGGAATAGACGCAAAGTACGATTGATGAATTGAAAATCGAAGTAATGAATTCCAAGTGCATCCGTTTCGATGCCTCGAGAGGTTAGGCCCGAGAGCGACCGACTCGCTCATCTGTCTCTGGTATCTCACTGCAATCACTGGAGGGTTAGAGACAAGAAACAAAGACAAGGGACACACTAGGAAAAAGCGGGCAAAAAACGAACGGGAATCCACAGATTGATTGATTGGTGGAGATGATGGATGGGAGAGATGACGAGAGGAGGCTTTGCTCAATTCACACAGTTTCGATGCCATTGCTGCTACTTGTGTGAAGCCTGACGGTTATCACTCTCGTTGTGTTCAGGCTTTCGTTGCCTGAGCATCCTAGCACATGATTCACAAAATCTTTTCGTCTCTTTTTTTGCTTGCTTCCCTCAAGTGTGGTCGCAAGTTTTTGACGTCTCTTAGACTAATAATTGTTTTCTCTTCTTCTCTGGTTTTCGTGAGAAATTGGGGGCATGTTACTTGTGTGACGGCTCCACACGAACTCAATCCTCCCACTTTTTCGTCCACATCTGTCCATGAATGAGAATCAACCATTAGGCCAAATATGTATTAAGAAAGGTACAAAAGAAAGGAAGAAGCAATGAATGTAAACTTACAAAATTCTTTCTGGCCGCGTCCACTGTGCTCGGGAAGGCTGGTGGCGGCTGTGTAGGAGGCATGGCTCCAGGCTGCTTCTTGGAGGCCATAAAGTCTGTCATAAACTCCGACTTTTGTGTCATATTCATGGCCGAGGATGTCAGATCACCAAAGTAGTCCACATCCTGCTGTTGCTGCTTGATTAACGTGTCGAGCGTCTGCCCGCTCAAACTCGGTGGGAAGGCGGTAGCGGCATTTGACCCATTGGCGATCAAAGGATCTTGCTGCTCCCACATGCTGTCCCACATATTTGGCGTCTTTGTGGTGCCAGGTTGCTGCGACACCTGTCTTCTCTCTGATCCAATAGGTCTGCTAATGACCTTGGCGCTTGACTTGTGCGACGGTGGCGGAGCGTGCATGAGATGATGGTCAAGCCCGAATTCGGCGTTGTTGTTCTCCACGCCCGAAGACATGCCTCCGAGCATGTCAGTAATCTCTCGTAATGAACGGCCGCTTATCATGTCGAGGTTTAACTCACCCCCTCCACTGTTATACATGTACGGAGGATTCTGTGGCGGTTTAGGCCTTGGGATTCCATAGTCGTTCATCCCAGGGAAGCCAGGCATGCCCTGAGGTAATCTACTTCCCATCATTGAGTTGTTATTGAACACCGAGTGCTGTTGACCATTGTTACTGAAGGCTTTAGAAGGGGGAGCAATAACGCCTGAACGATTTACAACTCCACCGCCCATTGCAGACGGATAAAGGTAGTCGGCGTTGGGTGTCTGAATGCGCAAGAAATCGGGAGCATTGGGATTCAGCTTGTTCATCATTGGGTGTTGCTGCTGTTGGTAAGGACCACGTAGATTTGGTGGCGGCTGGCCAATCACATTTGCTCCGCTGGTCACGACAGGCCCTTGGTTAAAGGCATAATCAAAGGAGCTCTTTGACGAGTTGGGAGGCAAAGGGGGTGGCTGATTAGCAACAACTGGTGGAATGCCAACCGATGACCTCATCAGACGGTCAGTCCCGCTAACTGGTAGGTAAGCCGATGATGGTGCTGATGTCTGCGCGACTTGCCCATTGCTGCCGATGTAGGTTGTTGTGGCCACACCGGTTCCCGGTGCCTTGCTCAACATTCTCTGTTGTTGCTGATTGGCCAAGAGGGAATCGGTTATGCCAATTAGACCCGGAGCCGCTGTCTTGGTTGCAGCACTAGTCTGCATAGAAAGTACTGATGGTGGCGGGTGCTGTGAGTCGAAAAACGCTGTCGACGCCGACGACGGTCGACTGGTTGACGAGCCAGGTCTTGCAATTGGCCCGTTGTTGCCAATACCACCGATAACATTGCTCCTTAAGTTTTCTAACTCTACTGCGTCTGGTGTCATCGGTCTTGCGTTTCCAAATGCCAATTTTCCGTTGCTCGTCACCTCTGGTTCTGAGCCCACAGGAGATGTAAGGTTGGCCGTCTTGTTGCGCGATGGTGGTCCAATAGGTGCTTGTGGCTGTTGAGGCTGCATATAGTTATGGGTTACTTGCAAGGAAACCTCATTTGATATGCCTGGGGCAGAGCTACAACGCTCTTGCTCGGGTTGCTGCTGCTGCTGAAAAGAATCCATGAGCACAGGATGAGGTGGTGATGGACGCTGTTCAAGAGGTACACCCCATGAAGACCCTGGGCCAACACTTGACTTCGAGGTGCCACGGTATCCAGGAGCTTTTGACATATCAGGCAGCGGTTGAGGTACATCTTGCTGCTCAGTTTTGAAAACATTGGTTGGAGGGATCAGCTGTTCCTTGTTATTCCCATTCCACACCACATTGTACTTAAAAGGCGAGTAGTCTTTTGGTTCATCTGTCGCCCCACCACTGCCCCAACCTGAAGCCGGCGTCATCAAACCGTTTGTGGAAACATCCTCCGAACCGATGTTGGAATCATTGGATCTGCTGGAGACTACTGCCTTAGAGAAGAGAGGCTTGCTGCTACTGTTGCTGCTCGATGCAATCTGATTAGTGGGCGGGGGACCCACAGTGGCAATCATTCCAATGTTGTTGTTTCCAATGTTGCTACTCATTTCTCCAGCGCTCCAAGGCGAGGAGTGTCCACCATTGCCGCTACTGCCACCACTAGCCACAGCGGCAAAACTCGTGATGTTTGACTTGCTGCCGTTGTTGCCACCAGTTGCTGATGGCAGACAGGATAAAGAGGAGCCAGTTTTTGCAATGATTTGCTTGCTCTTGTTGGTACCAGACAAGGGAGCAATGTTTTGCCCTTTCCTTCCATTGGTGTTGTTTGGCTCTTTGTTAACGTTTACGCTGCTTTTGGTGTTTGCCCCATTATTAGAGGATATCGCCTTGCTGTTCGAGGTAACAACTGAAGAAGAGCTCTTGTTGGTGGCTGTTGGAGCGATGTTCACTATTGGCACCTTTGCAATGCTTGGAGCAGGAGCAACTGCAGGTAAACCAGAAACCAAGGGCACTAGAGGCTTGCCAATGATGTCTACCAAATCCTTGTCGGGATTGCTGATCACTGCTTGAATCCACGAATTTGCCTGCCTGGTGGCTTCAGCTGATCCCTTAATGACAATGGCACGATCTGCGCCACCCTTGCTGCCCTGTTGCTTCTCAACCTCAATATGAGCACCGGACATCTCCCTGATGGCGTTTATGTTGCAGCCTCCGCGACCAATGACACGAGAAATAGCATTTGCAGGAACAGAGACCTTCTTAGACTTGCGTATTACTTCTTTCCACCCAGGGTCAACATTGGCAGTATTTGCATTTTTCGAACTTGAGGAGTTGTTGCCCTTCTTGGGGCTTGTGGCGTCGTTCTTTTCCCCAGAAATGCGACCAGAGCGATGTTGACCACGCTTTTGTTGTTGATACTGCTGCTGGGGGGTGCGCTGTACACCTGTGTTATCAGTCGACAAAAGAGCTGTGGTGGCAGCTGTGCTGTTATTATCGCTGCCCTTTGGTATGGGAATTATTGTCTCCGGCACACGTTGATCACTGTTTCGATCACGCTGTCTCTGTTCCTCGTTCTTGTCTTCTTCGGGAGCCCTCGCGCTGGATTGCTTTGCGGCACTATTCTTCGTTGTCTTTACTAAAGATTCTTTATTGGTCACAGGGGATTGAACTGTTGCCGTCTTTTTATCTTTCTTTTTCTCCTCTTTGGCCACAGTTTTACTCTTGGAAGCGGGTTCTGGCACAAGTTCGACTGTTGTTATTTTCCTTGAAGGCGACTTTTCCTTGGATTCATGAAGCAATGCTAATTGATCCACTTCCTCCATTTCTTCTTCGATATCATCATTGTCATCCTCGTCATCATCCTGGAGACTACCTTTATCTGTGTTTTCTTGCTTTTCATTAGTAGCATTGACACCTTTCTTCTCCATTTTCTTGCGTTTCTTCTTCTCGCGCTTTCTGGCAGCCGCCTCCTTCTTACTCTGCTCCAATTTTGATTCTCTATCAAGCTCCTCAAGCAAAATGGAAGCGTTCTTGGCAGCCTCGGCAGCCTGGCGATCTTTAGCTACACGAATAATCTCGTTGCAGGACTGACATTTCTTTATGAGTTCTTTGTCTCCAACTGCAATTGTCTGCACAAACCTGCTGAGCTCCGTCTCCGAAGGGAACTGCGTTACGTTCTTTACCATCCATTTAACCACCTTGGAGTGGCCCTTTCTAAAAGCAGCCATTAGACATGAGACTTTTCTATTGTCCGTGGAGTCGATGTCGGCCCCTGCCGAGAAGAGAAGTTGAACGACATCGAGATGTCCGCCATTGGCTGCAAGCCACAGACTTGAGTTGCCCTTCTTATTCCGCACGTCTACTTGTGCCTTGCGCGATAGTAAGAGC
The DNA here is from genome assembly GCA_028566655.1 of Metis holothuriae. Lineage (NCBI taxonomy): Eukaryota > Metazoa > Arthropoda > Copepoda > Harpacticoida > Metidae > Metis > Metis holothuriae. The sequence continues at coordinate 7,374 of JAOXNJ010049098.1, forward strand.
TCCACAAATCGATAGTGACCTTTGTCGGCTGCTATTGTCAGAGCTGTATCTCTAGACGACGGAACTGGTGGGGCATTCACGTCTGCCCCTTTGTCCAATAAGACCCTACCCACGTCTACGTAACCCCCGGATGCTGCTTCCATTAAAGGAGTCAAGCCTGTTTTCGCCCGATGCTCAACGTTGGCTTTACGGTCCAAAAGCAAGGACACCACTTCGTGCCGACCCTGAACAATAATACTACCATTAAACCACACCATTACCATTCTTTAACTAAAAGGCTAATTTTTATACATTACCTGAAAGCATGCCAGAGTAAGTGCAGTATTGCGGTTGGTCTCTATTTGGGCGTTGATATCGGAACCCATATCAAGGAGAAGTTTTACTGCAGGGGTATGTCCGTTCATGGCAGCCAGCATCAATGGTGATATGCCCAGTTTGGAGCCAGTTCTGGAGTTGATTTCCGCACCATGGGCCAAAAGCAATTTAATGATGTTAACATAGCCTCCAGATGCTGCCAGAGATAATGGAGTATAGTCGGACACGTTACGATGCTCTTTGTTTGCACCCCTAGAAAGAAGAATATCCACTACTTCGTAACGACCTCCTGAACATGCCAGACTTAATGGCGTGTCCTTTGTGCGCTCTGACTGAGCCTCGATGTCAGCATTGTGATCAATTAGAATCTCAACAACTTTCTCATGGCCAGCCGTTGCAGCAAGAATAAGTGGAGTGAAGCCTTTTTTGTCACGATGCTCTATGTCAGCTCCCCGATCCAAGAGGAGCTTCACCAAATCTTCGTGACCACCAGCGCAGGCAAGGGTCAAAGCAGTGTCGTGGTTACTCTCAGTCTCCGAATCCAAATCGACCCAAGGAGCACTTGTCATTGTACCTGTGCAAGCTATCAAAACTTGGCCTTCAGTACACCATCTTTTAATCCAAGTTATTTCTTTGAAATATTAACGGAAAGCTATGAATAATCCAAATTACCAGAGGCATCGCAGGTCTCGTTCGTCTCGGTAGTTGTCTTATCTCTGCTCTTCTTGGCAACTTTAGTCAATGCCTTGGTCTTAGCGTCCTTTTTGAGCTCGGGTTGTTTCATGGGCGTACCCGGAGGCAAATCTACCACTCCAGTAGTTACCTCATTTCCTCGTAGTTGTTGAGCTCCTGGGGCAATAGGCAAGAAGTTTGCTTCCCCTGCTGTTCCGCCTGTTCCACCTCCGGAGACCGACACCACGGCTGTCGTCTGTTGCACGTAGTTGAAATCGGCAGCACCCAAATTAAACTGCCCAGGAAACGCTGGCAATTCTGAAAAAAATTGAGTGTCAGTACAAATTTAGTTCGGTAATTCACCACACATTTTTTTGCTTACGGATTTGCGGTGCCTGCAGTAAAAGTTGATGGCTGGCATCATTAAGGGCTTGTTGAAAATCAATCACATCTCCCGGTCGATCCTCAGAACTTCCCGCGTTCGGAGCATAGCCCAACGACAAGCCACTCGTTGCACCAGCAACCTGTAGCAAAAGCACATTTAGATTCATTGACATATCTCGTTTCACAATTGATAGCTTGAATTGAAGTTAAGGTCACCTCCTGTAACCCCTCTTTAAAGCCAGACATAATGGCCTGGTTGGCCATGTCCACCGATACTGGGCAATGCGGGGCGTGTACAGATGATAACAATGCAGGGTCCTGGGTCAGAGGCTCGATATCAGCAAATGATTCTTTACTTTGCACTCTATCGGCAACTAAATCTTGTGTGTCCCGACTGTCGTCATTGTTGCTCGTCTTCCTCTTTTGTTGGTTTAACTGAGCAGAACCAGTGGCTTGTTGTTGAGGATACGCTAAGTGTTGTTCCACTTGAGCTTGAAAATTTTTCATTTTCTGCTCCAACTGCTGTTTCTCCGCCAACATCTGCTGAACCTTGGCTTGCAATAAGTTATGGTGGTATTGTTGCTGTTGCTGGGAGTTGGCACCGCCTTTGGCAGGATCATTCGATGTGGTCTAAGGACGAAATTAAATTGAAACTTTATTATTCATTCTTAAATGTTAAAACATGAATTTTTACTTGTTGTTGTAAGATGTGTTGCTCGAGCTGTTGCAGTTGAGCCACATTTTGTTGCAATGCTGCCAGTTGCTGCTGATTTGCCAAAGCGTTTTGTTGCAGTGCTGCAAGGGCTGCTTGATTCTTTAGTTGCCGCTGTTGCATCACCTGTTGCTGAAGTTGTTGATTAGTCTGTTGAAGTTGTTGCAAATGTGCGAGGTGCTGATTCTGTTGTTGAAGAGCTGCATGCAACTGAATTGCGCTAGTGTTGGTTGGTGTTGGCGCAACAAGTTTCGTTTTAGCGCCATTTTTGCTCGGATCGGCAATCTTCCGACTCGGCTTGGCTTTTGGACGCTCTGACGGCGGCAGGTTAGCCAATGCACGCTGGGACAGTTGACCCAGCTTAGTAGGGGATGCATGCTGCAATGTTGGCTGTTGCTGTTGCGCCAATTGGTTTTGTTGAGGCGGCTGCTGTTGTTGGACCGACTGTAACTTGACGTCGGCAAGAGAGAGGTTGGCCACGTTTTGAATAACCTCCTTAGTTGAAAGAAAAGCATTGGTGTTGGGGTTGCACTGCACAATACCACTCTCCCTGCCACTTTGAGCCTATAATTCCAACAAATTATAGGAATATTATACTTTATAATAATATCATAATTTATAATAAATAAATTATAAAAATAGAAATATCACAAACTTGAGGTTAAGAAATGGAGGTGTAAAAACTTTACACGGTAATTTTACGTGAAAACTTTTTCACCTGAGCTTTTTCTTGCAACTCCCGCTCAACTCTCTGCAACTCAGCCAAAATTTGTTCTTTCTGTTGTATTTGCTCCTCTCTAGAAGCGTTCTCTGTTCTATTGAGGAAGCTTTGGATGTAAGACTTAGCATCCAGGCTCTTTCCAGCTAGTCCTTCTATGAGAAAGCCTGACTTTTCCAAAAAGTCATACCCTTCCGTACTAAGGGACTCTCCACCGGATGCGATCTTGGATTCCTTGACCGGTTCGAGCTTGTTGGAACAATTCGTTTGCTGAGTAGCAACCGGACTCAAGGCCTGCTGTTGACTTTGTGGCTGGGTCTGTCTGAGAATAGACTTGAGATGTCCATTAGGGCCAGCGCTTCCACCTCCTACGTTTGATCCAACTGCAGATGCTACTGAAGCGCCAGAATTCTTCAACATCTGCAAGAATAGTACGAAAATTTAATAACGTACATTCATTAGGCCTTATAGACTGCTCAGTTTTACAGATTTAACAACCACTCTTTAAACGCATTCTCGTTACCTGTTCTTTAGGAACTTTGACTTCTGCATCCTTAACAGCCTGCTTCCTTTGCTGCTGCATGACCATATCGTACTGTGCCTTTGAATTTGACTGTTGCTGTTGTTGATGAAGCTGTTGAGGTGGCTGTTGTATTTGCTCTGGTGGCTGTTGCTGTTGATCTACCTGAACAACGAGATTGGGATAGGCGTTGGGATAGTCGATCAACGTTTGAACAACGTTAGCGTGACCTCCTTTAGCGGCCTCAATTAGCATGGTTGAATTGTCCTTTAACTTGTGGAACGGATCAGCTCCGTGTTGAAGAAGCACTTCAACTACTCCTTGGTGGCCACCGGCGCAAGCTAAGCTAAGGGGAGTGTGGTCATTGTTCGATGTGGCCTGATTCACGTTAGCACCTCTTTCGATCAAAAACACAACTGTTGACAAATGACCGGCTCGAGACGCCTTCATAAGAGGTGTCCTCCCTCCTTCAGATTCGTGCTCCAGAGCTGCACCAGCTTTTAGCAAGAGATCGCAAACCTCAGAGTGGCCATTTTCACAAGCATACGTCAGGGCAGTGTCTCCAGTCCCGGTGTGGGAGTTGACAAGGGCGCCAGCTTCAATCAAATACCGCACCAAGTCGAGGTGACCCTCTTGCGCAGCCTCCATGAGCGGCGTGGATGCACCTTTACTCAATAAAAAACACATTACACGAGAAAAAACTAAAGAACAAATAATTCTCATACCAAGCTCGATATCAGCTCCGGCCTTGATGAGAAAGTCAACTACCTCAAAGAACCCCCCGCAGCAGGCCAGAGTTAACGCCGTCTCCTGCGTCTCTTCCGTCTGAGCGTTGATTTCAGCACCTGGGCACAGAAAGATTTGTATTATTTTGTGTGCTCGTGTACACTATTATTTGATTCAAAATTTTTTTTTCACAAATCACCTTGACTGAGAAGAAGTGCCACCATTTCTTCATGGCCCTCTCTGGCAGCCTCCATTAAAGGCGTATACCCTTCGTCATTTACTTCTTCGATGTTCGCTCCACGCTCAATAAGCAACATTGCCAAGTCAACATGGCCTCCGCAAGCTGCAAGGGTCAAAGGGGACTCAAAGCTGTCTGCTGGCATGTTCACCTGTGAGAAGAAACGCATTTATCAGAAAAGATGACAACGAAAATTAGCAATTTGCTATTTTACTTGAGCTCCGGAGTCTAATAGGAGCCTTGCAACCTCAACATGCCCGTCCATGGATGCCTCCATTAGCGCGGTGTGCATTTCGTCCGTTTTGTGCTCCTGATCGGCGCCTGCACTCAATAGGAATCTCACCATCTCTAAGTGCCCTTTGTAGCAGGCCAAAGTTAAGGCGGACTCCTTAAACTCGTTAGAGTGAGTGTTGATGCCGGCACCAAAAGCCAAAAGCGTCTACACCGATAACATAATGTCAAATCTATGGGATTTTTTGAAACGATCGTAGACATACTTGGGCCACAGGAACGTGTCCCGCGCTGGCAGCTTCCATTAGAGGGGTGTGACCATTTTCGTTGTGATCTTCAACATTTGCGCCGGCCTCCAACAAAGCTCGAACGACCAATTCGTGGCCACCCGCACAAGCGTACATGAGAGGAGTGTTGCCTGAGAACGAGAATACAACCGACTTAGCAAGGTCCGGAAATGAGCAACTCTTCATTGATGGCATACCCGAAGAGGATTGAGCGTTGACATCAGCACCGTGGGCAATGAGCAACTTAACGATATCGACGTGCCCCGCCGACGCCGCCTCCATGAGCGGCGTGCAGTCGCCCTTCACACCCCGATCCTCGATGTTTGCCCTCATGGCCAGCAGAACCTACATTATGCGTCACAGGGGTAGAGACACAACCACGCAAATGTATCGCATCCTAAGCTTTGTGAAGACAAAAGTACTTGTGCGAGCTCGTAGTATCCAGCCGAGCAGGCCAAGGAGAGGAGCGATTCGCCTTCCTCTGTGGTGTCGTCGACCGAGACTCGCCCCTCGTCAAGAAGCTTGCGAACCTTGTTGATGTCGCTCTCGCTGCACACCTCGACCACGGGCCTGCCGTCCAGCAGCTGCTGTTGCTGCTGGCCGAC
>JAOXNJ010049320.1:0-12780 GCA_028566655.1 Metis holothuriae
GCAATGAGAGAAAGAGAGGCTCACACGAGTCTTAAGCTCTAAGAATGCATTTCGGCATTGTGCAAAACAGATGGACTCCGTTCCTACTATACATACTGTGTGATGCTACTACTTACCCCACAAGAAGCAAAAGGGGGAAAGCAAGTAGTAGTAGCAGTAATAGTTGCAAAAGTAGTAATTCTTTATAGTAGAAGTAGTAGTAGATGATGGTTATTTAAAGTTGTCCACGGGCCAGTGAGCAAAAAGCAAAAACTATTTTTTGTTTATGCTCCCGTCCCATCCAGCTCATCCCCCAAATCGAGTCGCATTTTCCTTTTGTGCCACTCACGAAAATTCCATGCAAAAACGCAAAGAAGAAGAATAGAGAAATGTCAAAGGACACAAGGAATTATGCGTATTACTCCCTACATATCCCTGTGTTCGACAGATCCCAAGAGAAGAGGAATTTGACACATAGACAATAGAGAGACAAGGAGACAGAACTAAGGAATTTATACGTATGTATGTGTATTTACTACATTTTTGGATTTAACTACGAACCTTCTCAAAGTACACAACATACGAATTGTAGGTAATATATTGAGATTCAATTGTCTATTATACTATTACTTCTTTTGTAATGCTTGTTATTAAGTATTTGGTGTGGCTCCTCTGTTTGTTCCTCTCCAACAATGGAGTCCAGGCAGACTGAAAACACTGAGCTGCCCCGTGGGAGGCCACGACAACGAGGGAATCACTACTTCTACTTCTAACTACTACTACTACAACGACTACTACTACTACTACTTCTATTATTACTACTACTTTTACTACTACTACTGCTAATTCTACTATTACTACTTCTGCTGCTAATTCTACTATAACTACTTCTATTATTACTACTACTTTTACTACTATTACTACTACTACTGCTAATTCTACTATTACTACTGCTGCTAATTCTACTACTACTTCTATTATTACTACTACTGAATCTACTACTACTACTACTACTACTGCTAATTCTACTATTACTACTACTGCTAATTCTACTATTACTACTGCTGCTAATTCTACTACTACTACTACTACTGCTGCTGCTAATTCTACTACGACTACTTCTACAGCTGCTAAATCAACTGCTATTGCTAATTCAAGTCTACTACTATTTCCATTGCTATTATTTTTCTGCTTAGAATTTGAGTGAGTCCTTAGATCAACGACAAAGATCTACGTAGAGGTGGAGTGGCTTCAAAGAACGCTTTTAAAGTGACCCATGCAACATTATACGTACTCATACGTTCGTAGTTCCAAAGTATTGAAAGGAGACTTTGAAGTTTGATCATGGCTGGTATTATTTTGTGCTTACTTCACATTTTGCACTAAAATAATAATTAATTTTTTTAAATAAAGTAATATTTTATTTATTTTTTTTCCCCTCCTTGTGACTTTATGCCCGTAATGGCCCCATTTTTTCTTGCTTCAATAGCTTTCTGCTCCATTTTTTTTGCACATTTTCTCTCCCTGATCAAAGCAATATTTGCAGCAGTAAAAACTTCAGACATTTAGAGACAAATGTTGTGTAAGTAAGTAGAAACTTTGAGGATTGTTTTTCTTTTCTTTTTTGTCCAAGATTTTGCGGCCATCTTTTGTGTCTTTCAGACTTGGGACTCGTGCCCAATGATTTTCTCCTCAAATTGTCTTGGCCCCAGGTGGTCTTAACAGCTGCATTTAGTATTTTGTGGGGCTTAAGGCATCACGTGATGCCTTAAAGCCAACAAACAAGCCGACATGCCATCTGCCTCATTTTGTCCTCAACTTTTACTGCTTTTTTCACTACTACTTTTCCATTGCTACTATTACTACTACTACTTTTTTTGCTATGACTTCTACTACTACTACTACTTCTTTTTGCTGCTACTACTACTACTACTACTTTTTTTGCTATGACTTCTACTACTTTTCCTGCTACTTTTGTTGCTAGCTTCTTTACTTTCTGCTACTACTACTCCTTTATCACTCCACTTAAAGTACTGTACTTCCAATGTTCAATGCTGTGGCTTGAAGCCATAGTAGTATGTAGTACTCGTAGTAGCACGTGCTACAATATGGCTTTGAAGTAACTAGCCTTATCCTACTACTACTACTACTTTTACTACATTTACTACTATATTTACTACTTCTACTACAACATATTGTGTTACATGTAGGTCATATTAAGCTCTTTTTTTTCTGTTCCCTTTTTTGTTGTGTCGGCCTTCTGAAAGGTGTCAAGTGATTAGTGCATGCAAGCAACCCCACCTGCCTTGCTGCTAATCTCAATCAGTACGTGTGTGTGTGGCCTCATAAATCGGCATTAATGGCTTACTTCAAAGACATTTTAAAGTTATTTCTTTACAACTTTATTGTACTAAACTTGTAAATAAAAGGCTTTACTAAGTAGTAAATATGTACTCTATTTATAAAGGACTTTTATAACGATTATTATGAAATTTTTAAGGTTTAAAAAGGAGAACTTTAAAGGCAAGTTTTAAAAACTTCTTTTAAAAATATATGGGAAAATATTTGGGAAAAAATGATTAAAATTAAAGCTAAAGTTAAATATTTTTTACAATATTACTTAATGTTTTTGGCTATTAATGTGAGACATTTAGGTTTGTAATTCGGGGTTGCCAACATTCACTACAAATGATTTTTTTTGGCTTGATGATGGAATATCCATTGTGAATTAATGCTAGCTAGCTAGGAGAAGTTCTTTCTAGCGTAAAATCACAAGTGTAATCACAACAAAGACCTTTGCCCACATCAATGAATGCATTGAAAAAGGAAACTACCCTATTAATGATCTCTTATATCAAAAAAAAGCCCAAAAAAGAGCTTGATTTTACCATTTATTATATAAAGAATAATTGCTAAATACAATGGTGACTAGTTTTACCCAAAATTTGTGATCTAAGCTTTTGTTAAAAGGCTCAAAGCAATATTAAAGCTATACAATGTTCTCTTTTTTACTCATTTTGTCCCCTTTTTACTTATTTTATCCCCTTTTTTGCTTTATTTGTGCTCCATCATCCTCAATCGATGCTGACACGAATCCGCATGCAGTAAAGATCCGTGTTTGCCTTTGGGATCGACCTCTATATTGGGGGATATCACATATCAACACACAAAATAGTGTGCATTAACTTCATCATTCATCATTTTGGGCTTAGGTTGTACATATTTTCCATTTATTTAACATTTCTTTCCTTTTGGAAAAAGCGGAATTTTTCCATGTGGACTAATAATATGTGACTTTTAGCTGGGGATAATGGAGGCGATTTGATAAAAAACACAACTTATGTTATGTCAAATTCTTTTTTAAATGAAGTAATGTCATTTATTCTCATTCTTCTTATCGTTCGTCGCAAATCGCATGTGACCAGCCAAAACATCTTGAAAAGCGCCCAAATGCAAGGAACAATGTGTGAATCTACCTAGTACCTATGTATCTACTCGTTCTACAATAGTCTTATTGTACATATATTGTAGTCTCTTGTAGCTCTGTCTATAAAAATGTACTAGACTCAATATTAGTTTAAAAACAGATTAGTTGTGAAAACGCCATTTTACCTGCAAATTTATCACCATTGTTTTTTTTTGCATTTTTTTGGCCAAAACTCAAAGTGCAAAAACATCTTTCTTATGGTATGGTGACACCTGCAGCCGCCATAATTCCAAGTTTCCATGGTCTCTGGCAGCTGCCTCTGAAAGGCTTTATGCTCACATCCTTTACTGTTATGTACAGGGTCCAGCCTTTATTTCCTCCCCAAGCACTTATCTGATCGGCAGATTTGACTCTCCAGCTGCTGCATCATGCTCACTGATCAGATCAGAGCAAGGACAAAACATAAGTATGTAACATTATATAAAAATGTGTATTTTATTTACTACATATATTTATTTGTATTATATTGTTGTTGGCAGGGGAGGTGTGACCGCACTAATCATTGATTTGAACCCTGATCTACCTACCTGCTGTTTTTCCTGCCAAAACAAAGTCATTTAGCTGTAGACATACAATCATACTTTACCACTAATGGATCATTACTAACATTTTATATTAATGTAATAATAATGTAAGTTCTTTTTACATAATGTGATTATTGCAATGGGATTTTTTCTACAATTATTGTGATGCTCGGTCAGCGTGAAATCTCAGCCACTTTGTGGCTTTCCTGGATGCAGCTGGCATTGTACTTATTATAAGTACTTAGGACTCACAAATTGCATGATCATTGCTTCCGCTGGATCTCGTGTCTGCCACCCCTGAATACAATGTCACCCCTGACCACTTCTGTACTACTTGATGACGTCATCACTTGGAGAAAAAAACGGGTTTGAGCTTACTCTTTTTACAATTTTATTAGCATATTTTTGAGAAAATTTCGCACTTATTGTAGTATTTTACATGCTGTATGAATGTTTAGCTTCTAATCTAAATTTTGTTGCAGTATCAATATAATTAAAAACATAAAAGGTTAGTGATTCATTAGTCTTTAATGTTTATTAACGCTGAAACATTTCCAAAGTTTCTAAGCTCAGTCAACAATAAAAAGGAAATTTCACAGTTGACCAAGCAATTTTTGGAAATGCATCACAATAAGTTGCAAGAATCGATAATGTGACCTTAATAGAAGTCATTCCATTGTTGGCCACAAAACAAGGAATGATGCATTAGAGCAATAGTCAGGGTTGCCACAATTCAGGGTGCCCATCCATCTTTTCTTTTCCTGTAAAAACAAGTCAGCCAGCCTCAGAGTGAGTACTCACTCTTTTTGGCATTGGGAAAAAAACCTTTTTGCTGGTATTTATGGATATCCTTTAAAGGTCCAACATTTTTAGCTGCTACAGCTGTTGGTACAGTTGCCCAAGGCCATTGCAAGGCCATGACAGAGGTACAACTACAAGTAAAGAATAAATGTACAGTGATTTCTGCTTTGAAAGGAACTGGCAATCCCGTTGCCAGCTCTGACTGACAGCTCAGACCCTGTCAGTACACAATGTATTAAAACCATGTACTATACTAAATAGTTATAGTAAAGTTCTTTACTGGTATGGAATGGGGGCTTTAAATGGACAGAGAGCCAGTTTTTGCTGTCTGAATGGAAATTTGCTGAAAGGCGAGCAGACAGAATGGAATGAATAAATATCTTCCGGCCCCCAAAAAATCCCCAAAAAGAACATTTACTATTAATACACATTGTACAGCTAAAAGTAAAGGGAGGTAGTGAAAGTGTGACAGAATTGAATGGTGGAGCTAATGTTGCTTTTGACAACACCTGCCCCCATTCCAATTTTGGTGCTTGTCAACTCACCGATTTTTGAGGTTGGTTCAGCCAAGGCAATTGTGACTTTTAACAGATATGTGGGTCATTTCGGAATTGAATTGGCTTTGAAAGTCACTACAATGAACATGTGCAATGTAAATTATTTATTTCTCCTGTACTGTACATTGATCTCATTTGAACATTTTCGACTTCCATCTTTGACTTCTGTACATTCCTCCAACTAGTCACCACTTTGGCACTTTTCCCGTGAAATTTGCTGGCTTCTTTTTTAGTCTAAGTATTCTCTTTCTTCTACAACAGACTGTAGATGCAATTCCGGAAAAAGTACATACATTTTATATAGTGTCATGTGCCTCCATGTTTCCCATGAGATATGGAGTGCGGATTATGGTGGGAACAGAGACTCGTTAGCACTTCTGACGAATCAATTCATTGCAACTTGTGCTTGGCCAGGACTCCCGCAAAGCCTGGGACTAAACTAAGAATACACATTCTATTCCCTTGTCAATCAAATCAGCTGTAAACTACAGCTGTAAACTACAGCTGTAAACTCGTAATTGAGAAAATGTTGGTCTACTATTGTTAAGCCACCTTGACATGTTCTTCAATCTAAAAGAGAAAATTTTCATTTCTTGTAAAATGTGAAAGAAATGAAAGCTAATTTGCAATTACAATCAGCTAAATACTCGTACCTACCTACATTCCCTTTATTAATCCTCAAATTGCATTAATTTATTAGAGCAAAAAGATGCATTGAAAAAGTCCAAAGTTCTTATGCTACGAGTATTAAGCATTTTGTAGGCAGATGTCAATTATCAATGTGTTAAAGCCGAGTAAATCCTTTGAAAAAAGGTGTAATAAAGAGCAGCTGATTGCAGTGCTTGTTGTGCAGAAAAACTTGTTTGTTTGCCTCTCGATCTGCTTCAATAACGAGTAGCTCATTGGAATGTGGGGAATCATGTGACATTTGCTGCTACTGTCCATCATGCTCCATCAGTGCACGTCAGTCAAGGAGTCACAGGAATCAATAACAAAAATCCTTTGCATATTGTAAATCCTTATTGCTTCTTATAAAACTACTTCTATAAAATGTGTAATTGCATTGGTAGTTGCTGCTACTGCTTCCATTGCACCTTGATTTCTGCTCTTATTACATATTTTTTGAGCATGTTTTGGATTGTGTTTGATGTTTTCAATGATATCACTACTACTTCTTCTTTATACAAGAAATGCTCTTACTTCCACTTTTTCTTCCATTTCTACATACTACTTCTTATTACTGCTTGGTTCCTTTACTGCTCTTAATATTCCTAGTTCTAGATGGAACTTGAACTTGTGTCTTATTTCCTCAGAACTTTTTATCATTGATCTAAACACTTCCCCTCCAAGAAGAAGTTCTGTTTCCCAATTGTTCAATACATGCACTAGTATTGACTGGACTCCTCTAATTTCCTGCCTCTCTTCCTCACATGTCGAGGTTCCCTATAGTAAATAAATCATGTACAAATGTGTCTTAAAGGTCATTGTTGCTGTGGGACTTTTTGGTCATGCAATGAATGTCTGTGTCAATCCTTTGAGCCTTACCAAGTGTCAGAGGTCGATGAGACTTCTTCCCATTCATGCTTGACACGTGGGAAAAATACTACTTACTACTACTATCTTCTCAGTCAAATGTAACATTACGTAATATACATATGTAGTAATGGAAAATGTAGTAAATGTAGTAAATGTAGTAATGTAGTGTTGAGAAGACTTCCTTCCTGTGTGCGTGGGTCCCTTCATTTTAGGCATGAGAAGATTGGACCACAATGAATGAATGGATATGTCAGCAACCAAGTGAGAGGGCAACTGTAGGGTCATAACTTCGACATAATAGTGCTTGTCAAATGAATATGACCTTTTTTTTCTACCAAAGTCACACTTCCAGCTCGTTCAAGGTGTGTTAATAGTATGTGGAGTAGTAATAAACTAATAATGCATTCATGATGTCTTCTAGATCAATTCTAAGAATCTTTTTTATTAGGGTGCTGTAGACGCTGTACAGCTTATTTCTTGCTGTTAAAACAAAACCTTTTTTTAAGAACGACAAGCAGTAATGCACAAAAACGAAAAATGAACTACGAAAAACCCAAATTGATCAATCTCTTGATTGATTGATTGATTGATTGATTGATTGATCGAATTTTTCAGTGCTTAATAGATTGCTTAAACTCTTGATTGATTGATTGATTGCCTCACTTCCATGCCACAACATAATTGAAGATATCCTTGACCTCCACCTGCTTTTTGTCCTTGAGCAATCCCTGCTCCAATTCCTGGATTCCCTGCTCGATTTGCTCATTGTCAAGCAAGTAGAGATGAGAGAAAAAGCGCTTGCGAAGCATCGAATACCACTCGGATTTGGCCAAAAGGTGATCCAGACTGCGCACATGCACCTCAACCTTTCATTTTGAAAGTATTGTTAATGACATCAGTAAAAATGATCATAAATTTTGAAATTTTTGAAAATATTTAAATTAAATAACCTTTTTGAATCCTGCCTGATTACAGCATTGTTTGATGAACGAGAGTTTCACGTTGTTCCAAGCCTCGTGACTGCTACGGAACCATGGGTAATGATCCGAACAGTCGGTCCTGGTCGCTATACAGAGACGACCCCCATTCGACAGCTGACTATTTTGCAGTGATTACGTAATCAATTAAAATTTTAATTAATAGAAAAATGTAAATTTTTCATACTTTTTGATGTTTTTCAGCAATTGAACAGGGTCAGAGGCGGCTGCAATGTTGTGGAATGCCTGCACCATGAACAATGCGTCGTACTTGATGTCTTCCTTCTTGGAGAATTGCTCGGCATCCATGAAGAATGATTGGAAGTCAGCGTGGAGAGAGAGCAGGGAAGAGGGCTCCACACACATCATCTTTCTTTTTAAAAGAAACTTTATTAAAGCAAAGTTGTAGATATGCTTCCAAATCATAACTTTTATTTAGTGCAAAATAAACATAATACTAAAAGATATTAACAGTAAGTAAGTATCAATTAGGTACTTGGCGTGGGGATGGCACCGGTGCCAGATGAGTGCCATGGCACCGGTGCCAGCACCGAGATCGACCACTTGATCTTGATCAGGGTCAATTTTCATCACTTCCATGATGACTTTTAGTCGATGTTCATGAGATTTTTGATCGGAGAGCAAAGGTATGCCCTCATAATCGTCGGAAATTTGCTCATAGTGCTCAGAAACATCTTCTGCAGTCGCCATTGGTCCTTGGCCTTTTTGCTTGGTGCTCTACCTTAAGAAGAATCAACGAATGTCTTCGGACCTTCTTTAACTGAATTTTTATAGAAATGAGCCGCTTTTTCAACAAGTGTCCCTTCAATTGCCGTCACAAGGAAGAGTTGTAAATAATTTAAAGTCCCAGTAAGAAGGACACAAAAAGAAACTGGTTTCTTTTACGACACCATCGTTGTAATGCTAACAATTAGTTGCAATTCCTCCTTTATTTCATGTAGGATGCGAAATAGTAAACGTTTTACAACTTGACTTTTTCGAGGAGAGAAATCTTCTTTTCAAAACTCCTTTCTATTTAAAAAGCCATTGTACTATTTTTTTTACCACAAGGGCCTCATTGTCTTAAATATACCTTTTATGGGCCAAAGCAATAGAAACTACATATTGAACAGCAAAATGGAGAGGATCCACATATGGCTTCCGTTTGATCTACACAACTTTAACGAGCCCCCCCTTTCATTACTTGCTTACTAATCCCAACTTTGTAGTGTTATAAATCTCGTTAATGTAAGTAAATTGGCACTACTTCGGGCATGGACGACCATGAATGCATGAAAGATGGGCTAGATACAACCAAAAGTCTACATAAAATGGACTAAAGATCTATAAAGCCAAAGTCTAAGGTCTACTACTAAAGTCTAAAGTCTACAACCTAAAGTCTAAAGTCTACAACTAACGACTACTGCTACTTCAGTATATGTATGTAGTATGGTCCGAGGTCGCAATTATCTTGGGCAGGGCTGGGTCCTAGGAACGGATGTGGAAATGGCTGTCAAGCCCTGAATCGGCCTGAAAAAAGCTGCCTCACCACTAAACCCATTACAATACAATACAAGTATATGAACCAGTATATCAAAGGTTTTACATCTACAACTATTACTCAATTTTCTTTGCTTATTTTATACAATGGGGTGAATACATGGAGTTGATATGTGAGTTGGTTCTGGTTTGCTCAATGCATCCAGACAGGACCACGCCCCTCATTCAAAGACGAACACACACTTTATTTACTCATAGTATAACACAATGAGTGAATAAAATGTTTGGGTCCACATGTAATCTGTTGAATTCTACGTAGTGATTTTGGTCTACACACTGAATTTGGTCTACACAGTGATTTGGGTTTACGTAGACATTTAGTAGATGATAGACAGATAGCCGGAGACGATTGACAGCTGACAATGAATGAGTTGCCCTAGGCCCAAATCACAGTGGAACCCAACAAAAAAGCCCTCAGAATAATGTCGTCATCTAACAATTGTTATGGACAGATATCAAATGTATACATTACTTGAGTACTTAAGAATAAAGAAATACTTAAATGTTTCTTAAATATACTCGTAGTATATATTGGAATCTATGTAGTGTCCAGGCCTGATGACGGTCCCTGTGTCTTTATAATCTTGGCCCACATCGATCTGTGAGAAGGAATGGTGTCAATAAAGACAGTAGAATCTACTACTACTATATCGACTCAGAAATTGCCTTCTACAGTAGATGTTTCGGCCAGAATGACATTGAGGAATGACTTCACTTCTTTCTGCTTCAAAGAAAGATCCGAGGATGCAATTGGGAATACCAGAACAATCAAGGTATAGCATTAAAAGAACTTCTCTGAAGTTCCCCCCTCAATTTGAGGCCTCACGGGGGCCACACACGAGTGCTGCACCACTTATGAGTAGTAAATACGAAATAGTCGTTACAGTAGTCGTTGTGGCAGTAGCTATTGTGGTAGTAGTCGTTGTAGCTGTAGTAGTCATAGTAGCAGTAGTTGTCGTTGTAGCAGTAGTAGCAGTAGTCATTGTAGCAGTAGTCATAGTAGCAGTATTTATTGCAGCAATAGTTGTTGTAGCAGTAGTTGTTGTAGCAATAGTTGTTGTAGCAGTAGTCGTTATAGCAGTGGTCGTTATAGCAGTAGTAATTATAGCAAAAGTCGTTGTAGCAGTAGTTGTTATAGCAGTAGTAGTTGTGGCAGTAGTTATTGTGGTAGTAGTCGTTGTAGCAGCAGTAGCAGTAGTCGTTATAGCAGTAGTTGTTTAGCAGTAGTAGTTGTGGCAGTAGTCGTTGTAGCAGTATTTATTGCAGCAATAGTTGTTGTAGCAGTAGTTGTTGTAGCAGCAGTAGTGGTTGGAATGCGTGTAGGCCTGTGGGGGTGATGATGGGCCTGAAATTGGGCTGGCAACGAATGAATGCTGGACACGTGGGAAACGAGACAACAACACAATTACCTAAATGTAGACAATGTTACACACATTTTGACGATTATGATGGATCAACGTTGAACCTGGGCCTCTTAACAAGAATTAGTAGTGACTTCAGACTCAACTCGTTTGTCTCCAGCCCTTCTTTCTTTCGTTCGTTCTTTCCTTCCTTTGACAACAAGCGCAAACATTTGGATTAGTGCCATATATGTAAGTATGATAAGAGTTTTTTTTATTGGACAGGAAATACCAATTTTCGCTTCCAAGCCCTTTCTTTGTCCAGTTCACATTCCTAGCAATACATTATACATAATCAGATAGGGTTTAGGCCCACTTTTTATGGCCCCCTTCTACAATCCCTCTATGCCCATTGACCAAACAGGCCTGATTTTTCAGGCCTTAACATTCATGAATGCCTTCTTTCCCACATAACTTTGTCTTAACAACCACTTTTAGTAGCACTTACTTTAGTACGAAATAATGATGGTCGTTTCATAGCTGGTATTTGTCATTCCTTCGAGATTTAAGTGCAATGAATTAAAGTACAATATTTACTGTGGATTTTGATTGAGGCCAGTTATGTCGATTGCTCTGGCCTTCGATTGCAATGGCCAAAATTGCCACCTTCCACCCCCAAAAGTTGCTCTTATTGCATCTTATAGATAGTTACTGCCAGTAATGAACAAAGGTCAACACTTAAACAATGAATAGTAGCAGAAATAATGGTAGTGCTACCAATTTTGCTTCAAATATAATAGTAAAATGTGTTCTAAATGCTCTCTTTCTAATAGTTCTTTACTGGTTTTTCAGAGTATCATTTATGGTTATGTGCAGGAATGCCAGTTTTCAGTTCCCACATGCACTGCACTATCTCTCCTTATATAGAGATCGTGTGGGTCAAATGGAGCCGACAAGCAGGAATGTTGGTTCTGACTATCAACATGCAAACATGGTACGAAACTTTGAGTTTAGACTTGGAGTCTAGAGCAAGAAAAAGCTGCTTTTTTGCACTTTTAAAGACTTTGAGGCCCCTCAGGGCCCATAAGTAACACAACTTCTCTACTTATTAGCCAAAAGTCCATGAACTCTTTGTATGTAGTGGGTGCTGGGAACTCAGGCAGACTTTTGGGGGCATGGAATTTCAGGCCTAGGTAACAATAAAAGTACTTACTTACTAATGGCCAAGACAAACAGTTTACTATCTACATATATATTTATTCTTTGTATGGTGTTTACTGCCTTGTCTTTAAGGTGTCTTACTTATGCATTACTAGTGCATTGTAGAAGTAGTAGAAGTAGTTTTAAGAAAAATAAGTACAATGATAGATAGGTAGCAGTTGGTCTTTTAAGTAGAAGGAGAAGTAGAGAAGTAGCAGTTAGTCATTTAAGAAGAATAAGTAGAAGAGAGAAGTAGCAGTTAGTCTTTTAAGTAGAATATAAGAGTAGTAATCTAGTTTAGTGCAAGGCACATTGTTTCAAAAGGGAAAGATTAGACCTTTTTACCTATTTGACACCTCTCCTTGCTCTATATAACACTGTAAGTATGTACTATAATGTAGAATTAAGTGTCTGTTGGCCAATGACCAAAGTTCACTTTGTTTTTAAGGCATTTTTGCTGATCTTCCAACAAAAGTGTTCTATTACTTCGCATTTAAGTAATAAGTGTCATTACTCAAGTATTAAGTGTTGGTCCTTAGTGAGGATTGAAGAGGGAATTGAGCCATTGGTATGCACTAATCCCAACTTCTTAGGGTCTTCTTCTAAAGGTGACTCTGATCGAAATTTAAACTTCTTCTTCTCTAGACATTTAAAAGAAGTACTTTTGGTACTTTAATTACAACACTTTTGTTTTAAGTTTTTTTTGTATTGGGTGGGGACAGCAACAGATGACCTTCGATGAGGACACAGCCTATCCAAGCTGTTGCCATACACTATGCGGATAAAGTTGGCCGTAAATTTGGTCTATACACTTTGACA
>JAOXNJ010049652.1:0-12778 GCA_028566655.1 Metis holothuriae
GCGCCTGGCGCATCGCGCAGTCATAAGAGCTGGCCGGACAGTAGTCAATCAAGAATGAGCCTCTGCACCGCTAACTCAGCACCACCGCTAAGCATATCTCGTCACTCCTACTCGACGGGCTCACTTTGGCGACTATCAAGCTGGCGCCATACTTGCCTCACCGACCTTAGATAGGACATGATGGACTCAAACTCTCGTAGATTCATCGTGAAAGTGGCATCCGCACCTACCTTGAGGTAAAAACAGTAGACCACCGTCCGCTGTGGGATGTACTCCGCCCCTACTTCGACGACTCCTTCGGCACAGCTCGTCAGGATATTTTTGGTATGTCCGTCGGCGGCCTTTTGCTTGACCCATTGGAGACCGCGGTCTGCGCAGTCCAATAGAGCTGAGAGTTCATCATAAGTGAGTGCCACCGTCTCGTTTGCCCGCCTCATATTAAGCACAGGGGTCTCACTTTGCATCCTTAATTGCCATCGCTTATGGTCTTCTGGATCGAATGCTGCTGTACCGAGTGTCACCGCTATGGGTCTTGAGCGCTGGTGGTTCGAATGAAATTCAAAATGATAGACTGTGTCAGTCCCGTCTAAATCGTGTGTACAGATCATACTCGCATTGAGCACCGCGCAGCCCATTTGGTTCATCAGGTTATGGGTTCTTTGATACTGCATCAAGGCCTCAGATACGGTCTGTCCATCGGTATCAACACCAAATACGAAGACAACAAAGCATAGTAAATAATATTTCATGAAAAGAGGATTAAAAGACATCTTACTAGGCAAAATAACCTAGAAGCAATATAATCCAATACATCACCATAGGCATGATGGCCAATGGAGTTTAACCCTGCTTTAACCTCTGCCTATGAGACTATCATAAAATATCAGATGGGGGATCTTCTAAGGCATTTGTATAAATAAATGCCTCTACTCGACCACCATCTTAAGGGTATTGATGGCCTGGTTTGTCTTAAGGTGGATAAGATACAAGCCCGACGGCCATCCGCTCGTCGATATGGTAGCGCCTGGGCCTATCGTGGTATTGAGCACTGGCACCCCAGCTGCATTGAAGATCATGATATCACCTTGTGATTGAAGCCCAAGGATTCTGAAGTCCCCTCGAACGGGGTGAGGTGCTGTGCTGAGCGCTTCGGGCTCTGGCGCTTCCGTCGACGAGGTCTGCACATAATCACAGTCTAAGTCGCCATATTCACTGAATCTCTCTGAATGGAAGTTAATATCACCGTCTGTATAACACCGCAGCCACTCCCAATACCACTCCCCACTTGGCTGAACGGGGCAAGCGCAAGATTCGACTGGCATGCGACGGACGTCACCAAGACGTTCTAAGTAGGTATACTCAGGCGTCTGAAAAGACCCGTTGTCCGATGAGGTCCAACATGTGACTCTTTTCAGCGGCACACCGTCTACGATCAAGGTATCGACAACCTCCACGACATAGGTGATCGACTGTAAACGCACACTATCCATGTAGTCGTCATCCGAAGCATTAAATGTAAATGTCACCGTATCTCCAGGCATCACATCAAACTTATACGTGAGCCTTAGCGTGTCGTTCAACAATACATAAACTTCATCACCTATTTGCTTTGTCAGGTCGTCACCTAGTTGTCGATAACTGACGCCGTCCACGATGACCTCTCTGCTCTCGATAGTGTAATAGCATCCTAGGGGTGGGTTATGCGATCTCATGAGACAGTTGACATACCAAGTGGCGCCCACTGGTGCCCACTCTTGCTGTGCGTACAGACACATAGACCACACTAAACAAATAATGGCAAAAAGGCAGCGCTTCATAATGTTATTCTATTACTTAATAAAAAGACCTAAACAAATTTAATGCTCAGCATGGTTAAAAAAACTTATCTCCATCTCTTTTACCCAAAAGTGACATCGATACCAGTTGCATTTAACGTGAGGCGCGGCATCCTAACTCCCGCGTCTGAACCTTTTTTTGATATAGCACCTTGCTTACTGATCTTATGTCACTGGCCATCGCAGCAGACTGGACCAGCTGTGGTATATGAGACACATGCTTGGACTGAGTGCGCCTATGATCGCCCAAGTCGGTGAGGGAGCAGAATGCACCTCTCGGATTCGGATCTCGGGTATAAGCCATATTCACATAGCCAAAAAAAACCGTTAGGTCACCGCCACCTTAATACTGATCTGTATTCGAGGCTATGACGTCCTTCAGCTTAGCCATGTTTGCCTCCTCTTGGGCTTTCATGCTGCCTCCCATTAGTGCCACCATGGACTTGGACAGCATACCGTCACCCGACACAGATGTCTTAGAGGTCAATGTCGTGGCGCTCGGACCCGTCGATGTCATCTCCATACGGTAATCCATCTTCATAAATCCCATATCGAATCGCATCGCCATGGCCTTGCCTGGTTCGATGGCGGTGATCGTCTCCTTAATGATCATCTCCTCACCATCATTATCAAAGTGGATATTCGACACTGCCCCCACTGTGTTAGGCGTGCCGCTGACATGCTCTACCTTCTTAAAGCCTTCGAGCCAACTGGACAGCTTGCGTTCATCCTGAGACACCGCCCATGCTTCAGCTATCGGCTTATCGACGGCAGTGGTGACTTCGTAGTCCACTTTAGGCGTGACGAGACCGAGTAATAGGAGTCCGATGATGAGCACCGCTAGGATGCCGAGTGCGTATTTTAGGAATTTCATGAAATGGTCTTTAAGAAGGTGAATTAAGGCGCAGGCATGTACTGATCATAGGTCAGCGAGAACTCTGCCTTGCCCTGGGTGATGGACTTCAGTGCACTCGAATAGGTATTCATCTCAGCGAGTGGCACCTGAGCAGTGATGCGTTGATAATGGCCCTCCGCTGTGACACCAGAGATCATCGCTCGGCGTGACTGGAGGTCGCTCATGACATCCCCCATCACGTCTTCTTCACAGCGCACATCCAGCAGATAGATGGGCTCGAGAAGCTTAGGCCCAGCCTGCTCGAAGAGCTGCTTGAATACGGAGGCAGCGGCGATCTGAAAGGCCATGTCATTAGAGTCTACTGCATGCATCTTGCCATCGAATATACTCACCCTAATATCGCGACAAGGTGACGAAGTCAGCGGGCCGTCAGCCATGCGCTGGAGGATGCCTTTTTTTATCGCGTTCTGATATTTGGAATCGATGGCGCCTCCGACGATACACCAGTAGAAGGCCAGATGCCCACCAGCCTCTAGCGGTATCAGTTCATGATGACGCACAGATAATCCAGCTGGATCGGCCATGCCCTCGACGTAGGGCTCGATGCGCATATGCACCTCTGCGAACTGTCCCGAGCCGCCCGACTGCTTTTTATGACGGTAACTGCCCTCTGCCTGTCGGGTGATGGTCTCCCGATACGGGATCTTAGGCTCGGTGAGGTGCAGATCTAGGTCATGGACTTTTTTGATGCGGTAGCACAGGAGATCCAGGTGAAGCTGGCCTTGAGCGTGAAGGATGGTCTGCTTGAGCTCTGGTGGATGGGTGACGATGATGGTGGGGTCTTCTTCATGCGCCATATGGAGCACCTTGCTGAGCTTTTCGATGTCCCCTTTGTCGGGTGGTGCCACCGCGGCTCGGATTCTCGGGGCTGGAAAACTGATCTCGGGGATCTTCAGCCCGCTACCTTTTGGTGCGAGCGTATTATTCGTATGCGAATTTTTGAGCTTGACGGTGACGCCGATATCTCCTGCGCGCAGTGAAGGTACGGCCTTACGCTCCTTGCCATTGGCCACGTAGAGTTGGTTAAATCGCTCCGTGCTTCCCGTCATTTCATTATAAAGCTCCATACCCGGATGGATCTCCCCGCTGTACACCTTGAAGTAGCTCACATGGCCCACCTGCGGCTCGGACATCGTCTTATAGATGAAGACGGTGGGCTGCGGATCACTCAGCGGCAGCTCGCCTCCGTTCTCGAGTCGCACAGGAGGACGATCCGCTGGTGAGGGTGCGATATCATTAAGGAAGCCCATGACACGCCCGCTTCCGATGTTTTTCTTCCCTGATGAAATGAACACAGGGTATAGACTCCTTGCCGACAATGCCTTGGTCAGGCCCGCTGTCAATTCGTGTTCGGTCAGTGTGCCATTCTCGAAGAAAAGCTCCATCAGTGTGTCGTCTTGTTCGGCAGCAGCTTCGACGATGGCATTATGCAGGGTCTGCGCACGTCGGAGCTCCGACTCTGGTATGTCCACCTTCTCGGGTTTGCCCCCATCAGGTCCGAAGACGTACATCGTCATGCGCAGTGCGTCCACGATGGTATCAAAATCGGCACCCGTGCTCAGCGGATACTGAAAGGCCAGGGCCTTCGCGCCTCCGAGACGATCTTTGATCTGGTCTAGCGTCCGATCATAGTCCGCCTTATCATGGTCCATCTGGTTGACGACGAATAGGGCTGGCACCTCGTGCGATTCGATGTAACGCCATAGTATCTCGGCACCGACTTCTACGCCTTGGGCTGCATTAAGCAACATGACTGCGGTGTCCGTCACCTTGACTGCTGAGATGACCTCTCCTATGAAATCATCGGCGCCAGGGGTATCGATGAGGTTCAGCTTAGAGGTCTTCCAGTCCAGATGCATGAGGGTACTGAAGAGAGAGCCCTGCCGCTCGCGCTCGATATTCGTGAAGTCAGAGACAGTATTCTCCGATTCGATCGTACCCCGACGGCTGATCTCACCGCCCTCGTAGAGCATGGCTTCTGCATAGGTGGTCTTACCACATCCGTGATGGCCGAGGAGTACCACATTTCTTATGGACTTAGGGTCTCTTAACATAATGCGCAGTGGTTTTTATGAGCAAACTGCGAATGAAAGTAAGCAAAAAATCATACTTGGCAGCGACATGTGTTTGGTGGTGTGTAACACCTTACACTTCTTTGAGCTTCGATACTTTGTGGATGTGACATTCAAACATTGCTCTTCATTTTCTTGGCTTGCCCTAATAAAACGAAGCTCGATACCCATCGTCCGATTCTATGATTATTTGGTTCGATCGTACTGTTTGAGCGAATTGTTATATTCTTGAATGGAGACAATTCAGAAAAGATAATTTGTCTATCTTACACATCGTATTGAATCAACATCGCTGGACAGCGATCATGGGCTAGTGATGATAGGTCAGTACATCATCCCTCCACCGACGAAACGTACACCATGCCTGCCATCATTCGACCATCATCGTCCTGCCTGACCATCATCACATCGATCTTTATCGCTCTCCTATGTATGCTGCAGGCCGCGACTGGGCATGGTCAAACCCTCACCACTCAGGCTGAAGTCGATGCCTTTAATCGTAACGATGTGACAGGCACACTGCGCATAAGATCTGGCGCGGCCGATCCCATCAGGAATATCGATGCACTGTCTAACCTCACACAGCTCACTGGGACACTGATCATAGAGCAAAACGATCAGCTTCAGAACATCGATGGACTCATCAACCTCACCGACATCGCGGGTGAGTTGACTATTGCCTTCAACCCCCTGCTGAATGACATAGGAGGACTTGCCAGCCTCACAGCTATAACAGGCACATTGGAAATTAGAGGTAACAGAGGGCTCACACAAATAGATGCGCTGTCCAACCTCACAGATATCGCAGGATCATTGATACTTTTCGACAACAATGCATTGACCAACATCGATGTTCTCGCCAACCTCACGGATATAGCGGGGACTCTGCGCATATTTGAAAACGATGCATTGACCAACATTGATGGACTTGCCAATCTCGTGAACATATCGGGCACTTTGAGAATAACATCCAACATTGCTTTGACCAATATCGACCCACTCGCCAACCTCACCGACATCGTGGGCTCTTTGACGATAGGGGGCAATGACGCATTAATCAATATCGATGGACTCGCCAATCTCGTGGACATATCGGGCATCTTGGAGATAATAAATAATGGCGCTTTGACCAATATCGACGCACTATCCAATCTCACCGACATTATAGGTGCTTTGAGAATAACATCCAACATTGCTTTAACCAATATCGACGGACTTGCCAACCTCACCGAAATATCTGGCACCTTAAATATATACGAAAACGATGTACTACCCAATATAGGCGGGCTGTCCAGCCTGACCGATATATCTGGGACCCTAAGCATCGAATGGAATAAGGCATTGTCCAATATCGATGGACTCGCCAATCTCTTGGACATCGCAGGTTCTTTAAACATATTCGCTAACGATGCCCTGACCAATATCGATGGACTCGCCAACCTCGTGGACATCGCAGGTTCTTTAAACATATTCGCTAACGATGCCCTGACCAATATCAATGGACTCGCCAACCTCGTGGACATATCGGGCACCTTGGTGATAATGAATAATGGCGCTTTGACCAATATCGACGCACTATCCAATCTCACCGACATTATGGGTGCTTTGAGAATATCATCCAACATTGCTTTAACCAATATCGATGGACTCGCCAATCTCAACAATATATCTGGAACCCTGAGAATCGAAGGAAATCGCTTCTTGACCAATATCGATGGACTCGCCAACCTTAATGATATCATTGGGGATTTGACTATTATGAGTAATGCATCTCTGACCGATTGTTGTGGGCTGTCTCCCGTACTCAGTCGACCAGGGGGTATCTCTGGCCTCCTAAGCCTTTTCTTCAATCCCTTCGCTTGTGGTTCGGTAGAAGAGGTATTGACCACTTGTAGACTGACCATCCAAGCAGTCGCTCAGCAGCCTTGTATCGGAGTAGACAACGGTGGTTTTGACATCGTCGTCGCTGGTTATGACACCATACCGCTGTACTACAGCTGGACACGGATAAGTGATGGCGCCACTGGCACTGGATGGAGTACGCAAAGCCCCTTCTTCATCGACGGCCTCGGTGATGGCATCTATGACATCACCGTATGGACGCCCACACCTAGAGATACCTTCACCCTGGATAGTCTCCTACTAGAGGCACAAGTAGGTACGGCCTTCGAGGTATTCGAAGTGCGGACGACCAATAGCTCGAATGGCCTCAATAATGGCAGCATCATCGCGCAGTATCAAGGTGGACAGCCCCCGTATTTGATATCATGGAGCGGTACCGCCACTGGGTCTCGCTCGGGGGTCTTAACCGACTCATTCGTGATCAGTGGGCTCACCTTTGGTGCATATGACATCATCATCACCGATGACCTGAACCGTCAGGTAATCATCAGCATCACCCTACTCGACGAAGTGGTGCCCGTCATCCCCTGTGAAGAGCCGCTAGATATCGTCATCCTTAATGACGTCTCAGGTTCAGTGAGTCCTGTGGAATATGCGGAGTCTAAGGTATTCTTTATTGACTTCCTCAGGGCTGCTAACATCGGCAACGCTGCAGACGATAGCCGAGCGGCGATGGTGGAGTGGTCTTCTACGGGAGAACATACCCTCGTCATCCCGATGACAGGCAATATGAGCACACTCGAAAGCTACCTTTCATCCAATCGGTCTTTTGAAGGTGGTACTGATCCCCTCAGTGCACTGACCTATGGTGAAGCGTACTTGGATCAGGTCGCTAGGCCCGATGCTGAGCGTGTACTGATCTTATCCACCGATGGTAGCGGCGGTCAAATATCACCAGCCTTGGTGGCGTTGGCAGATGAGTACAAAGCCGCTGGATATCATATCATCACGGTAGCCTTTGATAGGGCCTACTCAGATCCAAATACGAGGAATATATTACGACGAGTGGCCTCCATCGACCTGCTCGCTCCTGGTGCACCCGCGTATGCAGACTTAGATCAAAATCTAGCGGAGCAGATCGTCAACACCTATCTCTGCCCCATCGACCCAGGTAGCAGCGCCACCGCATTCTTCAATCGAGATGGCGCCATCAGCATCCTCGACCTCGCCTTGGTAGGCAACTGCCCTTTCCCTTCAGCAGTCGAGGTGACCTTCGCACTATCTGCATCACGAGAGCTCGCACTTCCCTCAGGTACTCCCGTCACCTTTTATCATAATCATCCGCTCGAAGTGGGTGCTATACCGATCAGGACTTGGGTACTCCCATGTGCTATAGCAGTCGGTACTAGTGATACCTTCACCATTTCATTACCTATCACCTCGGCTACCCACCTCTATGCCCTACTAAATGATGATGCCCGTCTAGGCACCCCTTTTTCATGGCCTGTCACAGAGATAGAGGAGATCGCCTTTGCCAATAATGTAGCCGACACCCTCATCTGTGTAGGTAGTGAAGCCTTGGTGCAAGCCTATAAGTATGCGCTGAATCCGTATCCCATCTGCGACACGACGATTACGTACACCATCGACATCTGTAACTCCAGCACCACAGATGCCTTCGACGTAGAGGTTCAAGATGAGGTGCCCATCGGTTTTAACCTGCTCTACACCACCATATCCGACGGAGACTGTGCCATCGATCAAGGTGGACGATATGATATACCTGCGGGCTGTTGTTTTTCATTGCAAATGACTTATGACGTAGCGACAGCAGATCCAGGTTTTTATTTAGATCAAGATGTCCTGCTAGGCGGACCAACAAATCAGGTCTACGTGGACTTCGATGGGGCCTCCACCAGCAGGGAAGATGTCATCATCTCCGATAGTGTAGACTGCCTGTCGACGGAGATTCGCCTGAGAAAACAAGTCAGTGTGGACACGAGCTGTGCTGACCGCTTCCTGACTTATACCTTCTATATCGATAATGAAACCTCCACGCCCCTGAGCAACTTAGTTTTCTCCGATGTCCTCGCGTCCCCTGGGAGCTGGGTCTTCCGACCCTATGACGTGAGGGGTATGCGTGTGACCAGATATGACATAGACGGCGCAGATCTCGAGGTGATCGTAGATGAGGTCCTCCCGGACACGATCGCGCAGTTCTCCGTGGATGTGTTTATAGAACAAGTGGATCAACTCATCGTAATGGACAACTCTGCATCACTGGATCAGGTGCCCGACCTGACGGATGGAAGTTTAACATCGCTACAATCGAATACCGTGCAGACCGTGATCATTCCTGCGCCGTCCATCACATTTGCTGATACGATCTATGTCGCTGAA
This sequence comes from Metis holothuriae, assembly GCA_028566655.1. Taxonomy (NCBI): domain Eukaryota; kingdom Metazoa; phylum Arthropoda; class Copepoda; order Harpacticoida; family Metidae; genus Metis; species Metis holothuriae. The sequence continues at coordinate 9,066 of JAOXNJ010049652.1, forward strand.
GGAGACAGCGCTGTGCTCCTAGAGGCGGAGGTTATACCGTCGGGCCTGATCGCATGGACCAGCGACGGAGACGGAGTATTCTCAGATAGCATGAGCAGCTCGACACAGTATGTTTTTGGAAGTCAGGACTTGATGGATTCCCTCCTATCTCTCTTTATCTCGGTCGTGGGTGACTGTGATGAAATGGGCCAGCAAGTCTTCGTCGTCCGTGAGGATGCTGATACTTGCAGCCTGATATTCAGCCAGTTCAACATCGCTGACTGCGATGACAACAGCACCTCTGACGACCCGTCGGATGATACTTTTGAGTTGACCTTTAGCATCGCGACACAAGGCAGTGCCTCCAGCCAGACCTACACCGTCATTAGCGATCAAGACAGCTATGGCCCGTATAGTTATGGTGTACCTCAGTCCATCACCCTGCCTGCCGATGGGTCACAGATCGCATTGCAGTTTATCGATGAAATGGACGCCGTGTGTCGTATCGATACGGTGGTGTCAGCGCTAGCTTGTTCTGCTGACTGCGACTTAAGTGTACAAGTGGATATCACCGATGCCAGTTGCCTAGACGTGGCGGACGCTGTGGTCTCTTTTGAGGTGACATCTACCAGCTCGACGTCTTTTGACTATCGCTTCGACCAACTAGACAGTGGCACTGTCGAGGGCGGAAGACAAGTCCTCGAGGGATTATCAGCAGGATCATACCAGTTGACCATCCAAGACGGTGACAATGATGATTGCCAAATCGAACGCATGGTAGAGGTCGGCGCCCAGGAGGATATCACGCTGGATGTCACGCCAGATACCAGCGTGACCCCTGGTGATACCGTCCAAATACAGTCTGCTTCTAATCGACCGCTAGAACAGCTCTCCTGGTCTTGGAGTCCCAATGATGATCTCGACTGTACAGATTGCCCAGATCCTATGGCTCGACCGCAGTCCAGCACGGTCTACACGGCCACCGCGACCGACACCGCAGGCTGCTTTGCTATGGCCAGCCTGACTATCGTCGTAGTAGAAAACAGTCCGATCTACATCCCCAATGCATTCTCGCCTAATGGCGATGGTATCAACGACGCCTTCATGCTCTACAATGGAGCAGCGATAGCTGAGGTGGTCGCCTTTCGCATCTACAATCGATGGGGCGGGCTAGTCCATGAGCGCTATGGCGTCGATCTACAAAGTCAGAATACCGATCTCCTAGCATGGGATGGCAGGGTCGATGGGCAGGAAGCCAGCGAAGGGTCTTATGCTTATCACGTCGTGGTGCGCACACAGGCTGGCATCGAGGCAACGTTCACTGGAGATGTATTGCTACTAAGATGAGGCGGGAGGTGGGAATTAGGAATTACGGATTACGAATTAGGAATTAGGAATTAGGAATTTCGAATTTCGAATTAGCGGCAGGTGTGCCGGTGGGCAAAGCAGCATGCATTTCATGAAAAAAAATATGCCGAACTTCGACTTCCAAGCATGCTCTCACCCGACCATCTCTTATGAATCATATCCATTGGAATCCTGACCCAGAGTTAGTCAACCTCTTCGGCTTATCGATAAGGTATTACGGGCTCTTTTTCGTGGGAGGCCTGTTCATCAGTCTCTATCTGCTCAGGCGTATATTCAAAAAAGAGGGGATCGACTCAGCGCATCTCGACACCTTAGCGACCTACTGCATGATAGGCATATTAGTGGGTGCCCGCCTAGGGCATTGTCTATTTTATGAACCTGACTACTACCTGAGTCATCCGCTGGAGATGTTGTTACCCATTTCTTTCCCTGCTGACGGTGGCATACGTTTTACGGGCTATTCTGGATTAGCCAGTCACGGTGGTGTCTTAGGACTATTGATCGCACTTTATCTCTACACGCGTAAGACGAAGCAGTCCCTTGTGGACACATTCGACCTGATCGCTGTAGTCACGGGCATCACCCTTGGTTGTATACGACTAGGCAACTTCATGAATTCAGAGATCATCGGTATGCCTACGTCGCTGTCATGGGGTGTGATTTTCGAGCGCGTGGACAACCTACCTCGGCATCCAGCGCAGCTGTACGAGGCCCTTTCCTACTTCACTATCTGTGGTGTGATGCTCCTACTCTACCATAAGTTTAGACCAAAACTAAAGTATGGGCAGCTGTTCGGGATAGCATCAGTATTATTTTTTACCGCTCGTTTTTTAATCGAATTCTTTAAAGAAAATCAGGTCAACTTCGAAGACAGCATGACGTACAATATGGGTCAACTTTTAAGCATACCTTATATTCTCGTCGGGGTGGGTTTTATTATCTACGGCAGATGGCGAATGGCGAGGGATTAATGGCGGATGGTGGATGGTAGATGGCGGATGGTTAATGGTTAATTATGAGTTTTTAATTGATAATTAATCATTCTGAATGGAGGCTGCGGCAGGTTTAACTTGCATGCATTTCATGATGAAAAAATATACCCAGCACACTAGGCCTCATCATGCTAAGCCGTCCTCAGAATCTTCTCCATTTTGCGTCCACGTGCTAATTCGTCGACGAGCTTGTCCAGGTACCTACATTGCCGATAGATGGCGAAGTCATCTTCTATGTCTTCGATACGATATCCGCAAATAACTCCCTTTATGAGGTGGGCATTCGGGTGCAAGTGAGCCTTATCAAAAAACGCGCCGAATGTCACCTCTGCTTTAATCAACTCCTCCAGCACCTGCTCGTCGAAGCCTGTCAACCATCGTATCACCTCGTGGAGTTCTTCTACCGTCCTACCCTTTCATTCTATCTTGCTGACATAGTGAGGATAGACACTAGCGAATGTCATGTTGGCCACTTTCTCGTTCTTTTCTTTTGTGACTTTCATGAAATAAAAGGTTGATGTCTATTTTGGAATCGAGCGCACAAGAGCAAGTCTTACTTACTTTGACTTGCCTGCCATTCTTTGACGATGGCTGGCAGCTTGCCCCCTTTAGCTACGAATATCAATGAGGCAGAATTCATACAGTATCTCAGGCCCGTAGGCGCAGGGCCATCGCGGAATACATGCCCTAAGTGAGACCCGCTGCCGCTATCGACGATCTCGACACGCGTCATACCGTAGCTGCGATCCTCGATCTCCACCACTGCATCTGCACTGATGGGCTTATAAAAACTCGGCCATCCCGTGCCTGATTTGAACTTGTGCTCGGAGCTAAACAGCGGCTGCCCCGTAGCTGCAGAATAGTAGGTGCCTTCTTTCTTATTATCCCAGTACTGCCCCGTGAAGGCACGCTCTGTACCCTGCTCCCTGAGCACGTGGTACTGCTCTTTGGTCAGTTGCGTCCGCCACTCCTCCTCGGACTTGGTGATGGGATACTCGCGATCGTCGGCTGAGGCACTCGAAGTATCTTGGCAGGCCGTAGTCATCGATGCTAAAATGAGAAAAAAGAGGAGGGTACTTTTCATGGTGGATTTACTTTTTTACGTTAACGGAAGGGATCATGGCATTGTTGTGGGGGCATTCTTTAGCGCAATGGTCACGCCGGAGGCAAGCCCACAAGAACTTGATCCCATTCTAAACAGGTTCTCCACTATTAATTTTAAGCCGGCTAAATAGGGAATGCCGCAAAACTTCCCTACAGCTCCCCCCTGCGGTCGACCAGGATCTCCTTGATCTCCTTCGCACGATCTTCCGTAAGGGTATAGCTCCACATCACCCAGATGGCCTTCAACTCACCTGATTTGGATTAGAGCAT
>JAOXNJ010049763.1:0-12777 GCA_028566655.1 Metis holothuriae
GGTCAGCAAGTGCGAGCGACATACAATAGTGGTGAGTCACATATACACACACATCGATATGTCGACACAGAACAACTATGTACTTGTTCACGGGTATTTATCGCATGATAGTATTGACGTTTATCTGTAAAATTCACTGTCGAACGTAAACATGGATTTAGGTACACATTGAATTAGGGTTATCAGGTCTTCGATATGTAGTTCTGTGAGTGGTTTCTTATCCCTCTCGCATTCCTCCCAAATTCCTCTTGTGCCGGAGCAATTCGTGAGGAGATGAATGGAATCCTCCTTTTCCGCGGTGCATAGCCTGCATCTGGTGTCGTTGATGCTCCGAACTCCTCCTCCAGTCTTGGCCGTGTGGCGTCGAAGATTGTTATGACCCGTTATTACTTGTATTATGCAACGTTTATAACGTGGAAGGTGATTTATTATCTGTTTATTTGTTTTATTACTTTTTTTTTTGTATAAATTGCTTTGTATGATTTATACCCTCTGCTTTACACCATTCGTGTTGCCATTCTGTTGCTTGTGATTCGTTTAATAAACGTTTGATGACTTTTTTTGAAAAAGGCAGTTTTCGTTGGATGTATCCTATATTCAAGCTTGCTTTTGTCGCATTTTTTGCTGCTTTCTGCCGGTTTGAGTCTGTTGTATTGTTTCTTGTAATTATAACTGGCTTACTGTTTCTCCTGATATAATCATTTATAGAGTTCATAGACTGAAGGATGGTGAGCTTATTTGTTTTGTTTCTTCCCATTTGTACTAAGAGCGTCTCATTTTCTATTCCTATGACGATTTGATCGCATGCTCTTGACCAGTATCGTGGTATTTCTTTTAGTGATTCCATCATTGCCACATATGTGGCCTGTTCAATTGTGGAATGTTTCGAAATTCGTTCTCGCTTCTGTATTTGTCTCTTTCTCCAGTTTTCTATAGTACAGCCCCATCCCGTTCGATTATCTTCGTTCAGTACCGCGATGTTGATTTCGATACATTTGTTACTCTTTGGAATTTCTTCTCTTTCCTTTACTATTTGTAACTGATTATCCATGTTCGTTTCATTGATTTGTTCTTGTTCCATCCCTTCCTCATATTTGATTAATTTGCCCCATTCATCCTCAATCCGTTTTCTGTGGCCAATACTTCTATTAATGCCATTTCCGATACCATTCCAAGTTTTGTTTAGTCTGTGGAGTTGTGAATAAGCCCTTTTCTCTTCTTTTTTAACACTTATGTGTAGCGGAAGGAAAAATGTTTTTTGCTAAAAAGAAGGAAAATACTCGACATTTGGCCAAAATTTAAAACAAATCGGGTGATTCTTGTATTGAAGGTCGACCGGTGGTTTGCACGAGAGCCATGGAGGTGGCAGCCATCGTCTCGAGCATTAACCCCAGCGTCTCCGCCCACGTGGACTCTATAAATTGTGGCACATTGCAACAGCAGCTTCTTTGGCTCCTTCATACCAAGGGTCACCTGAAGCGTTATCCCATGGCCCTGGCTAATCTGGCAGACTTGGAAGAGATTCAGCCCACTAATGAAAAGGTCAACTGCAGGCAGCTCTTCGAAGAAGCCGTGGCCATTGCCAAGGAGCATTACGGTAATCATCACGTGTATCCCTACACATATCTTGCGGGGTATCTATTCAGAACGAGGCAGCTCAAAGAGGCGCTCAATGCCTGGGCCAACGCCGCCGACGTCATTTCCAGGTTTACTTCTTTTTTCCATTCACCGGTGTAAATCATGCTAATTTCGAACGAATCAACGAATTTTTTCGGCACTTACGTTTACTTTCTATCCGCCTAGATACAAGTATTCCAAGGATGACGAGGAGGTGTACAAAGAATTCCTGGAGATAGTTACCGACCTCGTTCCACAATTAGTGCGTCAAGCGGCTTTGAGTGCTCAGACTCACTTCGAAATTCTGCAGAGTACGGAAAGTTTCGCCCATATATTGCGCCTTTATGACGGCATCTGTTGCTGGGAAGAAGGAAGTGTTACCCCTGTACTGCACGTGGTTTGGGCCAAGGCCATAGGAAGTACTTTGAACAGATTTGAGTCAACTGTCCGAGCTGCACTACATCTTCAGGACAAAGATTCCGACGTCGATAGTGAAGGGAGCAAGACCTCCTTGCGACTTCGTAGTACGAAAATGAGGGCACTACGGTCAATCTTAATGGCCGAGAAACTGAATTTGAGCGCACTTCAACTCCAACTGAGTGCTCAGACCGAAGTAGTTACTAGTAGACGGTCTTCAAATGAGGGTGAAAGTGCTGGAAGAAGCAAACGTCCCAGAAGGCAACTTGATCTCTGAGATTTTCTTCTTAAGGCCAAAGATAGTTACTGTTCAATACATTTACATTGCATGAACTTTTTAAAAATCTCTTTTATGGTATTTTACATTTTCCCGTCATTGAAGTATAACAACGAAATTTTATGCTTTTTTAACGTACCTGCACACATGCCCAAAGTATTTTTAACCAAAACCTTACATGCAAATTTTCCAGTGCTTCATCACTGGTTCTGTATTTTGTGAGACATGTGCGTGTCAAATGCCCATTTATTTTAACAAAGCCATTTTAATTTTTCTTTTATTTCTTAAGAGTTATGTAATTCTTATACCCACTAAAAAGACCTGAGTTTGACTACGATCGAAAAATATGACCGTGACTTGTCACTAAAAATCCTATTTAGTATTTGAAGATGCGTATTGTTTAACAAAAAGGAGAAAATGAATTATGGTGCATATTCTATTTGTAATAAATGCGTAAATTTGATGTGTAACGTGGATCGGTACCAATTAAATTATCCAATGCACAGTTTTTGTAGTTGCTGCTTTCCTTATATTTTACTATCTTTTTCGTATTTCTTTTTTTCCTCCGTTTAAGTACTTTCAAATAATTCTTCAACGCAAATCAATCACATGAATCAGTTTGGACTAAATTATTACATACTAAACCCAAATTTACTGTTAATGTATATCCGACATATTACGAAGAATCCAAAATGTGTTTTGCACTGTTCAAATGTAAATTCGAAAGACTCAATTGCTAGAAAAGAGTTCAAATGAAGCAAAAGTTGTGCAACAAAACTCACTTTTTATCGACACTCTGAATAATTGATGCAGAATGTCGTAAACGTGACTTTGTTAGACTTGGCACGGAGGATGTTCATTGAGAGCCCCTAGTTTTGGTGCTCAGTAGTTGATTGATTGATCGGTTGTTCTACTCCCTTGCAATGGCGGAAATCAGCTGCTTGGCACTTGAGACGAGCACGCAGTCCCTGATCATTCTTCCAGTGCAGTCTCTGAATCTGTACAGCTCGTGCGTCTGGCTTCGCTCGTGCATGGCCAACAGGCTGGAGGAGGGGTAGGGCGCCGCCAGAGAGGGATGGGGCGACACCAGCATCACGCACATCAAGTGTTGCAGCGAAGAAACCACTCTGAAATTCACAAAAACTTAGAAAACATTTTTTCTTCAGTTTTTCAAATTCTACAACTTTATTTTTATAGTTTTCTAATAAACTCAGTATAAGATAAGTGAATGAGTGGACTCACTCCTTGAGGTGGGCAACGAGACGGTGTGGATGGTTGTGGCAGCTGCGACCGTCATGCCAATCCCTAACATCAATTAGATTAGATTATAAACCAACATTTTGGGGAAGATTGATTAATTAACCAAAATTTTGGATATTTTTATTTACGTACCTCTGCATGAACTTGAAGTGAGCGCCCAAGTGGAAGATGGCCTGGTAAAGTTCCGAGAGAGTATCACTGTTGAGTGCATCACTGTCATTCACGCCTGTGGCCGGCAAGGATTGCAGTCTCATACCCATACAGGCTCCCAGGGGCTGAAAAACACCAAAAATCAATTATTTTCGACCCATTTTCAAAGTTTTATTTTAAACATTTTTTGAAATTATTGCAATTAGTCACCATATGATCGACTTCGGAGAGGAGTTTGAGCAGATGTCTGGCCTGGCCCTGCACCAAATGGCGTCTCCCCTCGACTCTGAGCACGGGTAAATCTTTGAATTGGTCGGGGGTGGGCGAGGCCAAACAGGGATTGATTAGGGTCTCAGAAATGAAACTATCACTGCTGTAGTTCACTCTAAAGTAGTCATTGCTGGCCTTGCTGAGGGCCAGAATGGAAGACAGGATGAGCAACAACTTGGCCAACCTTGACATTGTCGACTATTTTTCTATCTAGACGTCTCCTTTCGAGCGATTGGGAGCGGGGATTGAGGCCTTTTTGGCGGAACAAGTGGCTTTTATAGGGAGAAAGAGGAGAGGATTTGGAGAAAGCAGAGGACGTTAGTACATATCCCGATTTAGTTGATCCTGAAGGAAGTCGACACGCACGGGATTGACGCAACAGCCCATTCAAATCAAGTGTCATGCGTATTTTGCCTTCTATACTTCCAAAATTTTTTAAAAAAAATGAGACAAATGTCAAAAATTAAATCTTAGCAGATTTTTTGAGTAATTGATTCCCAAGCAAAGATATCGGATTCGTTCGTTGATGTACTACGTATCTCTTGTCATGTATTTTGGGGCCAGCCTAAACCCGCAATCGAGTAAAGTAGAGCAACGACCATTTTCTTCGTTTTTTAACATGGGATAATGAGGGCGTTATTTTTCGTGGTGCTTCAGTGTCCGAGAAGAAGCTTGACTTTCGCACTATGTATAAAGACAAGAAAGAGTCGACAGAGGCAAAACATTCTTGCAATATTATTGTGAAGGGTTTGTATAATGTTCTCACATTTTAGCAAAAAATAGAGTAGGGCTTGTACAATGACAATGTTTAAAAATGACCATTTATTTGCTTTATTCCTCATTTTTTACACACAAATAAGAATGAAATTTCCAATATAAAGACAACAAAAAAAATGGTTTGCATGGAATGCACAGCTCTAGAGCCTTGCTGAGAGCTGAGAGTCTTTTATTTGAAGTGGCGTGAAGCCCAAGTCTAAGAAGCCAATAATGAAGCTGCTCATTGTGGGTGGCCGTTTCCGGCGGTGACGATCCGTGAAGGATGCGCATAATGCCAGGAATCCTGTGACCTCTTCTCTGGGCAAAAGAGTCAAGGATAATTCTCATGAATGTCTCTGGCTAAGTGCGCTTAATTGTGTAAATAAAGTGTCGTGGAAAAAGTCGTCAATCAGGGATGAACCAAAGGTCAGTCGGGAATGCGGCCGGAAACCTGACACTGTCCCCTTATTATTTCCCTCATTTATCAGTGGTACATATCATTATTGCCGTTCTCATCCGGTCTCAATGGGAAGCTGGTCATTTCATGAGACACCTTTACCAGCAATCAACCCACGATCCTTCTCATGCCCATGCAGGGAAGGGTGACACGATCAAAAAGGTCAGTAATTCAGGCCACGATCATAACACTGTTTCCTCTAGCCAGGGGAAGTTCTGACTACATTCACATTTATTTAATAATAATAATAATATAGCTCCATCATAGTTCATTGAGAAGAAAATATGAAATACATATAGTAATGTACTTTTTAGAGACGATTTTTACTGTTCTTCATGTCTTGCATGAGTGAGTTGTTCAGAGTCTCCTCTAAAAACTCTTCTTTCTTTTCAACACATGTGCCTTAAATCAGGCAGTTGCTTTACTTATCCTGCTTTCCACACTTTACTTTTCTTACTACTTTTCTGTATGAGATTGGTGTACAACAATGTGCGTTGTAAGAAATCTACTTTGCTAGTTAAATTATGTGGATCCATCATGGAAGTCATCCCGAGGCTGCTAGTACTGTGAGTAGATGTTGTACGAGTGCTCATTCACACCTGTTGATTTTTGTCCCTGAGCACTTTATACTCACCAGGTAAGTATAGCGACGCCTAAAGCAAGAAATATGTAAATTGCGTGAGAAAGTGTGTATTTGTGACTCACCTGAAGTCACACACTTGTGCATCTTAAAAGCCTTTCCAAGGCATTATTATTATGCATCTGCCATTCCTAAAGCATCTCCAGAAGCAGCACTATAAGCCTTGCTGTCATGGCGGCCTTTTTTGCCCTTAAATCCTACTATTATGCTAATTAGTGAAAAAATATAGGAAAATCTTATTGAAAGTGGTCAAAATTAGTGCAAAAAGTAGATTTTTTCAAGATGGTGGTATTGGTGTCGACGTCGAGCGGCCGCGCCGTCAACTCGGCCGCCAGCTGCTGGTCCATTCCCACAAGAGACCCTGAGCTGCCAATCAGATCGCTTCCAGGACCGCCTATTCCCCCGCGAAAATCGTCGTTTTTTCAATTTCAATTACTACATAAAACATGAAATGTTACCTATTTTTTAAAAAAATGAAAAAAAAAACATTTATAATGCAAAAAAGTTTACAGTTGTAGTTAATGTCATACTTGACGGTTTGATTTGCCTCAGTCCCAGTAGTGGAGCGCTGCAGAGTGACGGTCATGGATCGCAATTATTTGCGGCTCGCCGATCCTCGGGTAATTAATTGCCTTTAAAGTTATACACAATTTAAACCTTATCAAAAGGAAACAATTACATAAATTGAAAATTCTCAAAAAAAAAAAAAAAAAACACTGTTCTTTTTTATAGAGCCGAGAGTGGCAATGAAACGGAGTACATCGGAGCCTCGTGTGCGCAGGGATGAGCGTCGGCGGTCGCAAAAGTTGCGTAGCGTCCGCTTCGACGCCTCGAACAACAACGAGAACAACAATGACGACAACATCATCAACAAGAACAACAACAAGGAGGAGGACATGAGCAACCGTCAAGGCTGCCTGGTCTTCAGCCCCTCCATGCTTCTGAGTCTCCTGAGGTTCCGAGGCGACAAGAGCAACAAGGAGGACAACGTCTACTTCGACGAAAAGTTCTTCAACGACAACAACAACGACAAGGACGAGAACGACGAGGTGGACGAGGGCTTCGTAGACAACGGCAACGTCGGCTCGCCCCTCCTGACCTCCAGGATGGCGCCCTTGGCCGTGGCCGAGGATCTGGACGAAGACGACCTTAACAAGATCAACAACATCAATATAATAAACATTGATAAAAATGAGATGAAAGAGCAAAACAATAAGACAATTGACGCTGAAAAGGAGCAGGAAATGAAAAAGATCGACGATAAAATGCAAAAAGAGATGAAAATGAATGCGAAAAATGAGGAAGCGATGAGATCATCGCCATTCTTCAAGCTGGATATCATGCTCGACGAGGGCCAAAGTCTCATGGCAATGGATCGCGGAGGCAACAAGAGAAACGACATTAATTAAAAAATAATAAAATTTTGATTTTTTAGTATAATTATTATTTATTTTTTTAGGTACAAGTGATCCTTATATAAGGTGCATGCAAGGATCTCGTCGACTCTTCCAGTCGCGCGTGGTGAACAAGACGCTCAACCCCGTTTGGAGAGAAGCTTTCGAGAGCTGCATAGACAACCTAAAGACACCCATTTCCTTTAAGGTGATTTATAAATTTTAATTAATCGATTAAAATGTAATAATTTTTTATTGATGATTGTTAGGTATACGATCGCGATTTGGTCGGCAGCGACGACTTCATGGGACAGGCCAGTCTCGACCTATCCCAATTCCCTTTCAAAAAGTTAGTAAACATACGAAATATACAAAAAACAATACAACAATGATTTTGTTTATAACAAACAATAAACATAAAACTTTTTGTTGTACAAGGAGATAAGAGTTGTATTCTAATTTGATAAGAGTAGTATTCTAATTTTGCATCACTGCTCAATTATTATCTCTAGCTGTCAAATTGCAACACAATATGAACCTCATTAACTCTAACACAAATGTATTGTTTATCAATAAAAGAGCAACTAAAATTGTGATGAATATTTGATTAGGACCCAAGACGTGAAACTTCGACTGCAATCGGAAGTGAAAGATTCCAAGTTCAAGAGGAAGTCTAAGAAGCAGAAGCAGCTGCAATTGGGCTCGATCTGCCTGCGACTCATGCTCACGCCTCTTTCCAAGAAAGAGATGGACGAGGCAACAAAAAAATCTAATTTTCTAACTCAAAATCAATTTATAATTTAATTTAATTTTATTTTATTTACCTAGATATTGAGAAGCGAAAAGAGCAGTTCCTCGAGCAGTTGGTCGAGTGTGGTCCACGTGGTTCTCATTCAGGCAATTGACCTAACCGCAATGGACGACTTGACCAGCGACCCCTACTGCAGACTGAGTCTGGGCAAGGAGCGGTTCAAGTCGAACTCCATCAGCAACACTTTGAGTCCCAAGTGGCGCCAGGCCTTCGACTTCAGGTGGTTCGACGAGTTCGACTCGAACCTGCTCATTGAAATCTTCGACAAAGATGTCGCCTCCAAAGACGATTTCATGGGATGCATCAATCTAGATCTGAAACAATTGGAAAAGGAGAAAACCTACAATTTGTGGAGGGATGTGCAGAGGGGAAGAGGCAGAATCAATTTCTTGATCACCATTTCTGGCTGTAGCAGAGGCTCGGCCACATCGAACCTTTTTAATTGGACCCAGGAGAAGTTGAGGGAGAGGCAGAAAACGTACGAGGAGCAATACGTAAATATTCAAAGAAATCTTTAAAATATTTCAATTTCTTCTTAATAAAAACATTTTTTGAAGTTTTTTAAACTTTTCGTTATACAGAAATTGAAGCAAAGCTTTTCAAAGCCACGTGACGTGGGTCAATTGATGATCAAGGTTTTGAGGGCCAAAGGTTTGGCCTCAGCAGATATTAATGGCAAATCCGATCCGTATGCAGTCATAGAGCTCAATAATGAACGCCGATGCACTCAAACACTCTATAAGACACTGGAACCCGAATGGAACAAGGTCTTCTTCATGTGAGTACATGACATTTGTTTTTATCAAAACAAAATTATAAAATACTCGCGCTTAAGAATTCAGACTTTTACTCTTTAAGTCACAATTCTAAGCTTATTGGAACTGTAATGTCATTCACAAATATGGCATTGATGCCAGAAGAAGAGCCACGAAAATGTGGTTTAACGCGCGTACATGCTCATCCTCTTGACTTCGCTAAAGCTTCCACCTCGCTGGAATCTTCATGATGAGCAAACTACTTCTTTCGTAAAGGTTGCCGAAACGAAAAAATGTTCTTTTTCCTATATTTTGATATTAAAATGAAAAAGGTATTTTTTTGTAATGTTGCTTTGGTTGGAGTAGAAAAAGCTGTTAGTAGAAGTGAGCTCAGTCTCGCTCAACAGACTTTATAATAGGTAGCGCTAAATTAGAGGGACCATCATAGTACAGAATCAATTTAAAATCTTATTGATTTATTTAGGCTTGGTCTCTTGGTCGGTGACATTTCTGATGAAGATGGCGTCCTCGGGCTTGTCGTTGGGCATGTAGCCCTGCTCGTACATGTAGGAGCTGGCGATGGCCAACACTTTGCCGTCCTTGGAGAAACAGAGCGACGAGATCGAGGCCGGATACTTCCTCAGCTGACACAATCGCTTCTTGTTGTGCCCATCCCAGATGTTGACGAGTCCATCGGCGCCTCCTGTGGCAAAAGTGTTGTATTCCCTGTGGAAAGAGATGGCGGAGACGGGATAGATGACCTCGATGCCGCTCTCCTTGTTTCTGTGGCACTTGAAGGCGTACTTCTTCTTCTGCACCTCCGGACTGGGGTCCAAGTACTCCACGGCCACGCGTCCCTCAATGCTGCTGCAAACGTAGCCCTGATTGTTGGGGAAGCACTCGAGATAGCGCGTCTGGAACTTGAGACTCGACTCGCGCTTCTGCTCGACTTGGTCCATGTTGCGCAGGTCCCACACCCAAATCTTCCTGCCGGCCGTGGCCACCACCAACGTGTTGCCGGCCAGCGACATGGAGTAGACCTTGTCGGGCTGCGCATAAGTGCCCAGACAGGCGTTGGTGCGGCCGTCCCAGAGCTTGACTTGCGCGTCCCAGCCGCCGCTCACCACCTGATTGAGCTCGGGGCAGAACTCGACGCATCGGACGGGCTTCTCGTGGTTGCCGCAGTTGATCTCGGTGCGCGAGTTGATGTCGAACAGCTTGACGCTCTTGTCCAGCCCGCCCGACCAGACGTGGATGGGGTCCTGGAAGGTGCAGTCGAGCACGGGCTGCGCGTGCGAGTACTGCACGCGCAAGCTGTTGCTGCTCACGTCGTACAGACGCACGCTGCTGTCCCACGACGACGCTGTTCAACAGGAACAACACATGCATTATTGTAAGGATCCTTGAAGGACAATAAATGAGTGTGGAGGACGTGACACCGATGAGGAATTGCGAGCCGGAGGGGCCGAAGCGGACGCGCGTGATGCCGTCGTCGGGGCAGGACTGCAGTCGCTCCTCGGACGACGTCGACATCTTCCGCAGCCTGACCAAGTTGGCGAAGGAAGAGCTGCGAGAGGAGTCCAACTGTCCAAGGAACTGTCGAAGACTCGAACGCGCAGTGTTGTTTGGCGCGCAAGGCGTCAGCTGTCGATTGCGGCCGCGCGTGACCAGCAAAAGCGTCTTAAAAAGCGCCCACAAGAAGGCTGCTTTTGATTGGGAGCTTTGTGACCAGTTCCCAGCCGTTCAATTCGATCATTGATGATTAATTAATTATCATTGAGTTGTAATACACCTTCTCACTTTTTTACTTCTACATACTATATATGCATTTCTATGTCTATACTGCATATTACTACTGCATAGCTGGTTCTACGTATATGGTTACAGATAAAGTTTTCCTCAAGAAAAACTGTAATATGAAATCTTTGGATGCGTTTCTAGGCCAGTGTCGGATGTGCACGACGTTCTGGAGGTGAGCGTGTTCGACGAGGACCGCGACGGCAGCTCCGACTTCCTGGGCCGCGTCAACATCGCCCTGCTCGGCTTCGCCAACGGCAAGAGGTGGTTCGAGCTCAAGGACAAGAGTCTCAGAAAAAGGGCCAAGGGGAATCAGCCAGCAATCCTCCTAGAACTAAATCTCGTCTACAACAAGGTAATTATGTCATTAAGTTTATTGATTAACTGATTAATTGATTGACGGATTAATTGATTGATTAAGGTAAGGGCCGGCATCCGCACCATCAACCCGAAGCAAATGAAGTACGAGGACAAGTCGGACATGAAGTTCAAGTACGCCACACTAATGAAGAATCTGAGACGCGTTCAGAAGGCCGCAGCAACGTTTAATCCCAAACCAATGGCAAATGAGATCAAGTATGAAAATCATAATTATTTTGAATTTTTTTATTAAGCAATCAATTAATTTGACTTTTTTGAATGTTCAGTCGCGTTTTGAATTGGGAGAGCAAGCCGAAAACTTCGATTTGCTTCGTGCTCTTCAACATGATTGTCTATTACGTCGAGCTCTGGATGATTCCTCTACTCCTTCTCGTGCCCCTCATCAAAAACATCATTGTAACCACCTGACGTCGACGTAGAAAAAATTCATTTTTTTACAGAAAAGGGCTAAAAAAGTTCATTTTTTGTAGGTTTTGGTCCTGAGAGAGGGCATTGATTCGCCCTCTCTGCGCCACTCGAACAGCCTCTTGTACGACGACCTGGCCGACTTGGAGCAGGAGAACGACGACGACAACGACGACGACGAGGAGAACGAGCGCAAAGGCTTCAAGGAGCGCATGCAGTCCATGCAGGAGCTCTCACTAGTCATCCAGAACGGGCTGGGCACAGCTGCACACATTCTGGAGAGTTTGAGCAACGTTTTCAACTTCAGTGTTCCTTTTCTCTCCTACATGCTCTTACTGATTTTGATTGTCGCCATTTTCATTCTTTACAATGTCAACTTGAGACTAATTGTGATGGTCTGGGGTCTGAACAAGTTCACCAAGAAGTTGCTGAGGCCCAACGCCATCAACAATAACGAACTGGTCGACTTCCTCTCCAGAGTGCCCGATAACGAGCAGCTGGTGAGTAATGAATACATACTATTAAAAGGTAATTCTATAAAATACATTTAGTAACGCATTTTATGTATCACTGATTGTTGCGTAACAGAGGGATTTGGGCGAGCTTCCTCGGATCGAGACGAGACGGGATGCTTCGGATGAGGGGATAATATGAATTAATCCAATTATACTTTTTTAATCGGGAAAAGTTTCTTGGGAAAGGTCACGTACCTATTTTTGCGGGAATGATTTCCTTCCCTTCAATTATTACTACTACGATCTTTTCTCTGCAACTCATCTAGTCCCATTTGTCAGGGCTCCTAATTAAACGGGATTAACTCTTATTAACCTTTTCATAGGTCTTTCCTGTGGTGACGAAAAAACCTTCTAAATTTGTTCACTAACCATAAAAATATGGAGTCTTTTCGTTTATTGCTCATTTTACCCAAAGCATTATTTATCTTCATTTTCGGAAGTGGCCACAACAAAGGAACATTTGACACTTGATTGATTGGAGTTGTAGGCATTGCTGAAGTAAAACGTTATTATTGCATTACGTGATATCAAAAGGGGGATATGAAGTCGATCGATCACCTAAGCAGCAACACTACTTATCAAAAAAGAGACAAGTAGTAAACACTTTTGTTGAGGTCTGAGCCAATATTAACGTGGAAAAGAGTCAAGTTACATAGATTATTGTGATCAAAAAATATGAGTTTAGTCCATAGCTACCTACGTTAATACTCACTGAACCGAGTCTGAGTTCACTACTCATTCCTACGTCGACTTTTTGCTTTAAAAAACATACGAATATGTCTGTGTCTTGCAATGATGAAAATCAATCAATCAATCAATCAATCAAAGACTGGTCATGGCCGGCGGCCTTGCATAAGCCTTGGGAATGAATCCGT
>JAOXNJ010049986.1:0-12775 GCA_028566655.1 Metis holothuriae
ATAATACAACGATATGAACGATAAAATTAACAAGAGGTAGTGAAAAAAAAGAGGCAAATTTTCTAACATTGTACTAATATATACTGAAAAAAATGAAAAGATTACTTTTAAAATTAAACCACAGTCAATTTCGCGGGCTAAGTGCTCTCATCCTCTTAATAGGAGACCTTAGTTTTTATTACGAACTTCAAAAAAGTTTTCAAAACCCTCATGCTATTATATCCCATTTAACTAAGCTCTTTTCCCAATTTAAACAAAACCCTCTTTTTATGCGAGAGCTAGCAGAAGTTTTAAACAATACGATAAGCACTTTTGGACTTATTTTTATAATTTTTAGTGGAGCCATCTACACTTTGTACTATCTAGAGCGCTTTTCATTCACCATGTCCTACGCTAAAGTCATGGCCAACCTAGGCTTATTTAGCTCTACTTTCATTGCTTATTTAAATTTTGAACAACATTTTTATTACAGTTTATTGCAACTTATTCTAGCTTTTCTTTATCTATTAGTGATTGTAGGTTTAAGAATGTTTGCCTTTAAGCCTAAAAAACAGGAATAATAAATCCTGCCTCTTTTGCTTTAGACCACTTCGGTGACTCAATTAATTGATTTAGCAAGACTCCTCTTCCTGCCAAACAAAGCATAAAACTATCAAAAGCCCTAGGGTGTTTAATTAAAAGCTCTAAATCATGAGTATAAATAAAAATGCGCAGTTCTTTTTCAATTTGACGAATTAAATCAAGTCTACTCTCTGCTGCTTCCTCAAAAAAACTAAGACCTAATATATCTTTTTTACGAATTTTTTTAGCCCTCATAAGTTCAATGAGGTTTAACTTAGAATTAGCTTCATATAATTTTAAATTCTTGGGAAAAGACTGTTTTAAAAATCCAAATTTAAAGAGGGTCATTAAAGTAGTATCCCCAAAGGAATCAAAAGTAGTTCTAAAGAGCTCTAAATATGTATCGTAATAATTTAACCAAACCCAAAAATCTAATTCACGATTCCAATAAGGTAGAAATCCCTTTTTTAACTTTCTTTTAAAGGATCTAGATAGAATGGGTTCGCTACTTTTTTTCTTATCATGATTCTTTAACTTGGAACTAAATCCCTCTAAGTCGTCTTGCAAACGATCCCTTTCATATTGTTTAGGGTTTTGCTCTATACTAGCTTGATCCTGAGCCAGAATATCATTAATTTTTTGTTGTAATTTTTCATAGGAGGCTACATCATAGGATCCACCAGGGTTAAAAATAGATCGATTACAAATAGGAGGGGTTAAAGGAAAATCAACAATAAGCTCTTGAACTTGGTATTTTTCAATCCAAGATCTAATTGCTGATTTTCTTTCACGTTCGCCAGCCTCACCTCGATTTTCCTCGTCACTTACTTGGAGCACAGACTTTAAAAAGAAACGCTTTTTTTCTGGAAAATGTTCTAAAAGACAAAAAAAGTACTTATCTTTCTTTCCAGATTTAAGAGATAAACTCGCTATGGATTTTTTAGCTGTCATAATTTGAAAGATCAGAAACTTTAGAAACATCAAATTCAATGACTTGCATTTGATGTTGTTTGATTAAGTTTTTAATAGCTTCAGTGTTTTTTGGATCATGAACTACTAAAAAACAACCTCCTCCTCCAGCGCCACAAACCTTAACTTCAATACCTTGATTAATTCCTTTTACCTCTTTTAAAAATGCATTTATTTCTGATGTATGAAAAGAAGGAAACAACTGGGCTCTCAAACGACCCTCTTCTTTGAGCAAGTTTAAAAAGTTAGAGTAATTTTTCTTTTTTATTTCTGCAAAAGCCTTCGTGCTTAGTGAGGCGATCTTAGTTAAACCTGCAACTACTTCTGGATTTTTATCATAATAAGCTTTAAAAACTTCCCAGTTATTAATTCCACTTAGACGTGACTGCCCTGAGTAAACTAGTAAAAGATGATCCTCTAAAAAAGAAGCAAATTCTTCAGTATAGAGCTGATGAACTTTAACACCGACATACTGGGCTTCTAAGGCTAAAACTCCACCATAAATAGCTGGGTAATAATCTTGATAACCAGTTGGGCCTGATTTTAAAATCTTAGCCTCAATGGCCTTAACTAACTCAATCGTTTGAAGTGGGGAAACTTTCATTTTAGTTAACTTAGCAAGAGCATTAAAAAGACTAATTCCCATTGTTGAAGATCCACCAAGCCCAGAGCCTGGGGGAGCACCTGATTTTATAGTAACTTTTAAGCCAGAGTTTTGCTTAAAGTAATACAAAATTTCTGCCACAAAACTATAAACACCAAAAAAATTATTATCTAAATTAGAGCCTATAAAATCTGATGATTTAAATTTTTTAGTTTCACCATAATCTTTTGAGCAAATAACAACACCATCAAAATCCACAGGGCTTAATTGAACCTCAGCTTCAATTGAGCATGCTAGATTTAGAGTTATAGTCTCTCTAAAGTTTAAATTTAAAGGAGAAATGTCTAAAGTTCCACCTAGTAAATCCAATCGAACAGGATGACTAGCTGAAATTGAAAAATCATTCACTATAGATTCCAATATAGGGAAGATTTCTATATTCTTGGTTATAGTCAAGGCCATACCCAATCACAAAACGATCCTCAATTTCAAAGCCAAGGTAATCAATTTTAACTGGGTGAGTATTTCGTGCTGGCTTATAAAGAAGTGAACAAAGCTTTAGAGAGGAAGGATTTAAACTCTTAAAAGAACTTATAACTTTAGTTAAAGTTAATCCAGTATCAACAATATCTTCCACAATTAAAACATGGCGACTAGTAATTTTAGACTCCACTTCTTTTTGCATTTGTAATTGAACTTCCCCACTACTCTCAGTTCCGCGATAAGAACTAGCTCTAATAAAGTCAACTTCAAGAGGTAAGTTTATATGGCGAATAAGATCTGCACAAAAAAGAAAAGCTCCATTTAAAACTCCTAGCACTAAAAGTTTTTCACCATCTTGTAACTTATCGGCATAATGACTAGAAATATCTTGCCCCAGAGCTTCAACTCTATTTGCTATTTTTTCTTGGGATAAATAAACTTCAAAATTCATGCTGGTCAAGCTCCTTTAGTAAAAAAAGACCCTACCATAATTAAAAGTATTTTAAAACAAAGCTAGACTATGATTGCTGAGGAGTTGATGGCATTGATCCACTGATAGAACTTTTATTATCTGCTATTTCTGATAACTCTGGAAAAAGGGGACTTTCAAGGTCTTCATCTAAATACTCAAAATGAAGGCGACACCTAGCTTCATAACTCTCAGTTTCTCCAACTAAGACTTGAGAATTTTCAGTCTTGTTGATTCTAAGGGTTTTTGTGGCAGGAGCTCCACAAACGGTACAAATAGCGTGAACTTTTGTCACAGAATCAGCTAAGGCCAATAGTTCGGGCATCGGTCCAAAGGGTGAACCAGTATAATCCTGATCAAGACCAGCACAAATAACTCTGCAACCTCTACGAGCCAGCTTGGAAACAACTTTAATAATTTCAGCTCCAAAAAACTGAATCTCATCTATGGCCACAATTCGCGTAGAGTCGTAAACAGATCTAAGAATCTCGGTTGCATTATTAACTACGATAGCTTCAATTTCTTGAGAAGAATGGGAAACAACTTTAGTTTTAGAATAGCGATCATCAATAGCGGGCTTAAAAAGTTGTAGTTTTTGTCTTCCAATTTGGGCTCTTCTAACTCTTCTAATTAGCTCTTCAGTTTTTCCCGAAAACATAGGCCCACAGATAACTTCAATTGCACCACCCATTAATGCGCTTTGATAAGGATTCAAGACAACTCCCACTAAAATCATTTAAAAAACTGTTGATGATCATTCCAAAAAAACTATCCTTTGGCCATGAGCTTGATCAAGAAAAGTTCTAACACAAACTAACAAGAAGGAAGTTCAATAAAATTTAATGAATTTTCACAGCCACAAATTGACAAAACCTAAAAGAGCAATAGGAATCAAAAGTATAGGTATAATGACAAAGGCAATGCTTAAAGTAACTTTTAATATAATCTGCACAGTATTGAATTTAAGGATATGTTTTAAAGCTATAATGTCATAGAAAATATTAGCAATATTGCCAACAATTGGAAAGATCGCAAAAGGAAGACTATGAAGATTGACTATACTTGCTTGTCTTTTTAACTCAAAACTTGGTTGCTCAGCTTTAGTCAGCTTTAGTGTTAGAAAATTGGAGAAGTAGTTCGTTTTGTAGCCTATCCAGGCAATTAAAGGCCAAAAAATAGCTTGAACAATAACTATAATTAATTCACGAGTTTCAAACTTAGCTCCAGTGAGGTAACTCTTCATAAAAGCAGTGGTAAAAGTTGAGATTACAAGAGATAGGAGCATAAAAATCCAACTGGCAGCAATAAGATGTGATAGTTGTAGTTGCCTTTTTCCCTCTAAAACCTCTTGACAGCTTTTTACTGGATGTAAAAAGAAGCTAAAATAATCCGCAAATATTTCTTTCATAAAAAGTACTCCATAAAATCCAGCTCAAGTTTATGTGCTTGTTGAACATGATTAAACCATAGTTTATGAACAGGATCAAAGATAATTAAATTTTCATTTTGCAGGTAAATTAAGTAGTTTTTACTTTTAAAATTAAGTTCTAGAACAGGATTTGTACCTGGGGGCTTTATATTAAAATCTACAAAAAGAGCTGGTTGAAAGAGTAAATCAAAGAGTTGGTTAACTTTTTCCTTGTCTAACTCTTTATTTTTAGGGGTAGTGCTTTTTTCTGGATAAAAAACAAGTTCAGCTTCATTTAAATTAAAAAAGAGCTCTTTTTTTTCTGATTTAAGCCAAACTACTTTTAAATAAGGCCCAATCTAGATATAGGAATCCCGGCCCTCTGGATTGCTTTAACTGTGGGGATGGCCATTGATGCAAATATTATTATTTATGAGAGAATACGAGAGGAAGTAAGGCGTGGCACAGGAGCATACAAAGCTGTAGAAGATGGATTTAATCAAGCCTTTTGGACTATTGTTGATGCAAATATTACCACAGCATTAGCTGGAATATGTCTGTTGCAATTTGGCACAGGGCCCATTAGAGGTTTTGCTGTTACACTACTAATTGGAATTGTTGCGACTTTATATAGCTCCTATTTTATTGGTCGTTTATTTTTTGAGTTTTATATGAATAAAACTCAAGGTGAGAGACTAAGTATTTAAGATCAATTAATATTAAGATAAAAAGGTAAATAGTATGTTTGAAATAATTAAACCTGGAATTCAAATTAATTTTATAAAGAAGTTTAAATGGACTTCCATCTTCTCTTTTGTGCTAGTGGCAGCTTCTTTATTTGGAGTTTTAAGCCAAATGAAGTACGGAGTAGATTTTAGAGGTGGAGCAGAAGTTCAAGTAAAAATAAACAGCAACATTAAACTCAGTGATCTTCGTCGTCAGTTAGAACAAGGAGGATTTCCCGGAGCAGTAGTTCAGACTATAGGGGAAGTTGAAAACCATGAATTTTTAATTAAAGTTGCGGGTACTGAAGAGCAACTTAATCAGATCACAACTTCGTTAGAGGGCCTTATCCTTAGTCAGTTTAAAGACCTTGGAGTTGAGATACGCAAGGTTGATATTGTAGGGCCAAAGGCTGGTGAGCAATTAAGATTATCTGGCTTTTTAGCTATGTTATGGGCTTTAATTGCTATTATGGTCTATATTGGCTTGCGCTTTGACTTTAAATACTCTCCAGGTGCCATTGTTGCGCTTTTTCATGATATCGCTATTATTTTAGGGATTTTTGCTTTTAGTGGCATTGAGTTTACCCTGCAAACTGTTGCTGCTTTATTGGCCGTTATTGGTTACTCTGTGAATGATACAGTTATTGTTTATGATCGAGTTAGAGAGCATGAGCTTAAGTATACTGATAGAACTCTTTCTGAGCATATTAATAATGCTGTTAATGAAACATTATCACGGACTATACTAACTTCTGGAACAACTCTTTTTATATCTTTATCAATGCTCTTTTTTGGTGGAGAAGGAATTAAGGACTTCTTTTTGGCCATCAGCTTGGGTGTTATTATTGGAACTTACTCTTCTGTTTTTGTTGCTGCTCCAGTTATTTTATTTTTTGAAAATAAAAGTAAAAAAAGTAAGAAAAATAAGCTCAATAAAGAGAGTAAGACTAAAAAGGTGGGAGCTAATCAGCTTAATAAAGCTAATAATTAGTTAGCTTTTTTTGATCTTATTCTTTTGGAATACAACCAATACGTTTGTCACTAGGAGTTCCTGTACTAGCTATATCAGGTAGCTCCTCATTGGTTCCATTGTTTGGATTTTGCGAGTTAGTTGCTTCTTGAGCAAATGTGACCGCTTCGTTTGGGGTCATAATAATATACTCTTCTTGCCAGTCTTCTTTTTGGAAATTATTAACAGCCCCAATAGGGTCATCTTCTTTAGGTGGCCAGTAAAAGCGTAGCTGGCTTGAGTGCTCTTGATCTGCACTGGGGCGCTTGTTAATTAATCTTCCAGTAGCTAAATCTATATCTTGAACAAACCAATACTTTCTTACAATACTCTCTCTAATATAAATAATAGTAGTTTCTGTTTTTATATTATCATCACTTTGCTCACCATCAGGGAAATTTAGATTAGATGTTTTAGGATTCATAACAGCTAAATAAAGAGCCTCCGTTTCAACTCCTAACACTTCTTTTAAGACCTTGATAATAGGGGAGGCATTTTTGTTGTTGTAATCAGCGGAATCAGGACAAAAAGCATCTCCTTGGGTTTCATTACTAAATGGAGTCAAATAAAAGCCATCAATTCGTCGAGTGGAAAAACTTGGGTGGTACTGACTATTATAAAAGGGAATAATGTATGAATTACTTGCCTGCCCAAAACTAAAGTCTGGGAACTCTTCTCTAAGTTTTGATTGAATTTCTTTGTTGATATCTGCCACATTGTCCCCGTCACTTTGTTTTAGTCTTGGATCAGATGGGTCCCAAAGAGAAAAAATATGAGGATAATTTTCTAGCCGAGGCAGAGATGAGTTATCCAAAACTCCATTTTTTTGAAAATCATGACAAAAGATAGATAAGTTAGCAGTGTTATTAACTGGCCGTGGCCTTGAGTCCAATGGGTAAAAGTAATGAAATCTAGTAGCAGTTAAAAAAGAGTTTGCAGCCACAGTAGAGGCAGGAAAGCCTGAAAATCTATTAAAGCAAGTATACATGGCCATAGGACGAATTTGTATAGGTGCTCTTGATAATCTAGTTTCATTTAGAGTCTGTTCTAATCTAAATTGATAACTAAAAGTTGTTGCATTAGAGCCACTAGCAAACTCAACGAGGTTAAAAAGGTAGGTAGTATCATTTTCTAAGCCCTCTGGGAGTTCAGCAACGATTTTATTATTATCTTCAAAACGCAGAGGGGAGTTATTAATATTTGGGGGGTTGCTATCATAGTTAGCAGTATCAGTGACTCCAATGGTATTTTGACCATCAAAAAGTTCAACTCTACATTTTGGATTACTTAAATCATCGTTAATACTATTATTGCACCAAGTGAAGGTGGTGCCTGTATTGAGTCCTTGGTCGGGTAAGTGAAAGCGCTCATCACTGGCCAAAGAAGCTGAAAGTTGAGTGTTGAAAATGAGATAAGTTTTTTCTGCTTCATCAAAAATTCTCTGGGAACAAGTGCTAGCACAAAAATTTTTATTAAGGGCTTGTTTGTTTTTACAAACACAGACATCATCCAAGATAGTAATTTCATTACTTGGTCGACTTGGCTTTTTAGCGCAGATTCCTCTGGCGTTTTGTCTATTTAATCTTCTTAGCTCAAGCTCTTCTTGCGAGAGATTAGGAGCAATTTCAACTTCAAAAGCTTCATCAATTTCTTGTTCTAGTAAACCACCTTCATCAATAATTTCCGTTTCATCAGGGCAAGTTAAATAACACTTGCTAAAATCACTACTCGTGTACTGCCTTCCTGCTTCACATTCCTCGGTCTCTGAACTACCGGAATTATTAGTAGAGCCACTATCTGTCGATGCTAGACGACTTCTTTCCCCTGCGCTTCTTGGTTGGTCAAAACAACTAGTAAGAAGTAAGCAAATCAAAATAAAGTATGATTTGCCTAAAAATTTACTTAGGAAGAAATTAAAATTTATAGGTCTTTTATGCATCATCGTATTTATCGTCTATTTCTAACACTTTAATTAATTATAAATGCAGTCATAGAAATGGCGACAAGAAGACTCAGGCATTGGCGTAAGTGTCTAAAATTAGGTCAAAGCCCTAAAGGCTTAGATTTTTTTTATGGCCATAATATAAGGCAAATATTTTCAGGCACAAAAATCTTTATTTACTTGTTATAATTATTAAGTATTTAGCGAAACTGTCGATAACTAAGTGATTGAATTTTTGTTAAAAACAAGGGAGAAAATCATGACCAAAGCAGATTTAGTGGCCGCTTTAGAAAAACAAGCTTCTCTAACTCATAAGCAGGCAGAATCAATTGTGAACATTGCATTTGAATCCATGATTAAAGCCCTATATGACGACCAAAGAATAGAAATTAGAGGCTTTGGCTCCTTTGCTAATAGAAATTATAAAGCTTACGAGGGGCGAAACCCCAAGACGGGAAAGATTGTTAAAGTTCCCCCAAAAAAAGTTCCTTTTTTTAAAGTAGGTAAGCAGCTTAAAGAAATGGTTGATGCAGGAAAAGATCGTTACCTAATTCGAGAGGCTTAATTTTTTATATTCTCGTAACTCTCTAAATTCATTATTAATTAAAACCCCAGTGGTAAAGGCTTGATACTGATCAACTTTATCTAGATAAATAACTTCAGGGTAGCTGATATTATCATTACAAATTAAATCTAAATAAAGAGCAAAGTCTTCAAGTCTTGCTTTTCCTAAGCACTTTTCATCACCTTCACTGGAAAAGTTAATTAGTTGAGCATTACCATCCTGACTAATTTTGAGCTGAGCTATTAAGATGATGATGCTCACTTGAGTGTTTTACTTGGTATTCTCTTGGTATCCTTTAAAAAACTAAACCAAAGTTTAGCGATGTTTCTCGAGTTGTGTTTTGTGGTTCTAAGCTAAAGATATCTCTACCATCTTCGGTTTTTTGGCCTGATAGTACAAATCTGCTATTTTGTACTTCCCAGCTATTATGATTTAAGTGCAAGAAAGCTAGTGATGAACCAAGTGTAAAGTACACTTTAGCATTAAAATAATTCCCACTTCCTCGATCTTGCTCAAATGTTATAATCGTGTTGTGATAGGATGTCGTCTTACCATCAAAATTTGTGTGGTGGTGATAGGAGAACTCAAAAGCCATACTGTTTAAAAAGTAATAAGTACTTATGCCGATTGGAATACTTAAGTATCTGGCAAATCGAGTGTAGTCGTGTTGATCAGTGCTATTTTCAGGATTTAAAAGCATGCGATAGGAAAGTCCAACTTGAGGAATTATTTTAAAGTTATGAAGTGATCTAGAATTTACAAGTTTTAAAATATCAAGTCCTAGAAAAGCTTGCGGGTGAAAAATATAATTATAAGAAGGAGCTTGATGGTCTTGTAAAGTTTCCCCAGTATCTTTATCTTGTAAAGCTCCATCATAATCTGCTTTCCCACCAAATAGGGAGCCTGAAAATTGTAGATTAAGTGGAGAGTGAATTGAATTGTAGTAATAATCCATTTTTAGGCCAAATAAATTTCCAGTATCAGTCATGATGGTTTCATTATTTTGACTATAGGTTTCTTCATAGGCCCAGCTTGAAACCCCTAGTGAGATATCTAGATTTGAGTTTTGGCGCTGAATTTTTCTATTGGATTTATTTTTAAGAGTCTGTGGGTAAGTTAAATAATTGGAGTTTATTTGATTTTTTGCGTTTTGAACCTTTTTTGATGAAAGACGACGAAATTTTTTTTTATAATGAGAACTTTGTGCTTGAGCTGAGTCTAAGGATGCTTGAAGGAAAACGGCCAATAGAACAAAAAAAATAGTACCTACTGTTAGAATTCTAACAAATAAAACCAGAAATTGTTTCAATCTAGATGTAAGGTACATAGAATTTAGTTTGCATTTTAAATGCCAAAAGTTTTTATGGATTTAGGTTTTTTCTCGCTTTAAATGATGTAATTTAAGTCTATACTGTCTAACAAATAGACAGCTATCTAAAAACTATGATTTAATTTGTCTAGATGATATGAATAAAATGACTAATAACCTTCCATATATTCATGGTTTTTCAAATGAAGAACAGGCTAGACTAGAAAGACAAGCTAGGCTTGTAGAGTCTGTTATTTATCAAAATATTGATTTTTCTAGGTCTCAACATATACTTGAAGTAGGTAGCGGAGTGGGGGCACAAACTAAGATCTTACTCAGACGCTTCCCCGACCTTTACGTCTCAGGAGTTGAACTTAATTCCAGACAATTTGATTATGCCAAAAAATCACTGGCCCAAGAATTTTTCTTTGAAGGGCGCTATCAATTTCATAATCAAAATGCTTGTGAGACAGATTTTGCAGACGATAGCTTTGATGGTGCTTTTATTTGCTGGGTACTTGAACATGTGCCAAAACCTCAAGAAGTACTTAAAGAACTCAAGAGAGTTTTAAAGCCCATGGCCAAGGTTTATATCACTGAAGTTTTAAATACTGCTTTTTTTTTAGATCCTTACTCACCTAATCTTTGGAAATTTTGGTTGGCTTTTAACGATTATCAGTATGATCATGGAGGTGATCCGTACATAGGAGCAAAAATAGGCAGTCTTTTACATGAATCTAACTTTCAAGATATTAAGGTTGAAACAATTGCTATGCATTTAGATAGTAGAAATGCTCAGCTTAGATGGGAGTATATCCAGTATTGGGGAGATCTTTTATTTTCAGGGTCTGAATCATTACTAAGTTCAGGCTACGTCGATCAAGAGCTTTTTAATGGAGCTCAAAAGGAACTAAAAGAGCTGTTAGAAAACCCCAAGGCTGTTATTTATGATGCCTTTATTAGAGCTAGTGCGGTGGTTTAAGTGTGGACGTACTTAGGGTCTATATCAAAAAAGAGTCACCCAGAGAATCGGGAGCAGGAACAGGGTCTGGGGTCAGATATTGAGTTCAGTTCTCGAGATCAGATCCAGATCCCGTACAAACTATTTCTTTAAAGCTTGCTGAGAGATATGGGAAATCAACTTTTAAAGATCAAATAAAATTTTTCCATATTGCAATGGGAAGCTTACGAGAAATTCCGGCCATTCTCATTTTATCTAAACTGGAAAAATCTAAGCTTTACATTCTTAGTGATCATTTAGGAGCCTACCTTTACAAACTTATTCATATTAATAGTTATCTCTAAGTTTTTTAGTGATTTATGAATCAATTCGGTACGAGCCCTTTTCGTCTAGAAAATTTACACGGGTACTAGTGAATATTTTCTCATCATGATAAAAAACCATTAATGAGAATAACTATATACTTGTTGCTTATATTAATCACGATTACTTCAAATACTTCAATAGCTTTAGAAGGCTTAAAGGGAATCTATGACCATAAAAGTCTTAAAAAACTATATGGAGGGATAGACTCTGATCTAGAGCGGCCTCTAGTAACTAAGCAGCAGAAAGAATTTTTTGAAGCATATATGTCTACCGGAACTCATATATTTAGAGGAATTAATACTTACCTTCGCAATAACCGAGATGAAAAATTCGATCATGCTCTGTCATATACAGGTCAGGACTTTAGCTATGAATTTGTTATTGATGAAATGTTAGGTGTCTTTGATACTTATGCAGGGAATATCCCAAGTGATATCATTTTATTTAGAGGGATTGATTTTAGTTACCGTAATAACATTTACCCAAAAGTTGGCGAGTATCTACAAGATCCTGCTTTTATCTCAACATCAATTTATCCCTTAAAAGCCTTAAACTTTGGTGGAAATTGGTGGAATGGAGTAGAAGTTAGCCAGGCTCTTCTTGTTATATTTAATGATCTTCACGCAAATATCGAAGGACTTTATATTAGGAGCGAATTTGATTCTGATGAAACAGCTGAAGGAGAAGTTCTTCTTCGTCCAGGGACGAATTTTAAAGTACTTAAAACAAATATAGTTGTTACGAAACACAATCAAAAATTAAATATCATACTTGTGCGGTACTGTGGAGCAGACAAGAGGAGGTGTCTCCAGCGAACGTCAAAGTTTACCTAATTATGTTTCAAATGTTTGGAAAGCAATTAACAATTTTTTTCCATAGGATTCCTTAAAATTTAAAAACTATACTAGTTCCGGTGGAGTTTTTAAGTGAAGAAAAAGTGTGGACATAGTTATTTTCTTGTTATCTCTTATTATCTTATTTATTAAGAAACCTGTTGAACCGACATAACCAAACCAACACTATTTACAGATTTTATATTCCCATCATTAGTATAATTAATGGTTACTCTATATTTGTAAGTAGATATAGTTTTTCCTTTCGGGCTTTTAACTTGGGTCTCAAAGATTAAAAGATCAGATGAATTGATAGCTTTTTTTTCAATTTTTGAAATATTATTTCCAGTCCCTATGTTATAAGCAGCAAGCAATTCTCCAGAATTATTTAAAATTTCTAGATAGATCATATTATTTTGGGATCCAGTTTCATTTTTCACCGAAACTAATCGTAAGACATGGTCGTGATTAACTTGTTCTTTAGTTGAAAATTCTGACTCTTCACACTTAATGGTGTCACTCACTGAATCATAACTAAAAAGATCGGACATAAAATCAATAGGTTAAAATA
>JAOXNJ010050097.1:0-12774 GCA_028566655.1 Metis holothuriae
TGCGAGCTGCTCTTCGACTCGTGCGAGCTCGACGGGCGCGAGAGCGAGATCTACTTCTTCCTCATCGTCGTCATCGCGCTCAGGTCCCAATACATACACACGTCATGCTTATATGACTCTGAACTAAAGCTAATTTCTCATTCGTCCTTGTCCCGTAGGACTCGTCGCACGAAGAGCACTGGCGTGCTGCAGTACGTGTCAACGGCGGCCTTCTACGCCAAGGGCGCCAACCTCATCCTCTTCTTCCGTGCCGATCCGCGTCTGGGTCTGCTCTACGCGCTGCTCTTCGTACTTCAATCGCTGCTCTTGGCCGAGCCCGTCTACAGCGGACCCGAGAAATTGGTCTATTTCAGGGGCCTGGACAACATGAAGGAGGAGTTGGAGTCCAGACCCGAAGTGACTTGGCTGGTCGCCTTCTACGCTGCCTGGAGCCCCGCCTGCTTGCACTTGGCGCCGGCATTTGCCAGGGTCTCGGCCGAGTACAACTTGGACAACTTGCGCTTCGCCAAGGTGGACGTGGGCCGCTACCCCGATGCCGGCGACCACTTCAACGTCAATCACGGCCCCCTCAGTCAGCAGTTGCCCACCTTGGCCCTGTTCGAGAAGGGCGTCGAGACCGGACGCATGCCCGCGGTCGAGAACGGCAAGGTGGTCCAGCACACGAGGCTCAGCACGCTCGGTCACGATGATATTGTCAATCTATTCGATCTGAACAATCTCCACATAAAGTGCAAGGAGAAGTTGGCCAACAAGAAAAAGAGCAGTGAGGAGAAGAAAAAGAGCAAGAAGGAGGAGTAGGGAACTACTGAAATTGGGGTGGACCTCAAATACTCTGTGGACGAAAGTGAATCTCTTGTGGCATTAGTGCTTAATAGTTTAAATGGTCTGTATCGACTAGGGCTCTCTTAAAATTGATCAAACTTCATTTTTCGTGGCCATTAGTTTTGTCAATTTCAGTATGTTTTTAGTGTCTACTAACTCGTCCTAACTTGCCCATTTCATTTGAACAGGTAGTCAGGTGCCAGAGACAATTCGTACTGAGTTTCATATTTGTTTAATTATTTCAGCCGAGATCATGTCTGAGGTCCAAATTCGCCTTGTGGCCGGACCCCAAGTGGACGAGCGTCTCAGCTTCTTGTCTCTCCCCGCATCCTCCGTGCTAAGCGTGCCCATAAGTGCTGGTCCCGAAGAGCTGGACGAAGTCTTGAGGTCGACTTTGCTCGAATTCAACGACGACGATGTTGTTCGCTCCAAGCTGGAGACAGTGCAGTTCGATTTTGTCGTCTCCGAAGCCTTTCTGCGCTCTTCCTTATCAGAGGCCTTGGCCAACGATGCGTCTAGATCGGAGAAAGTGGTTGACGTCGTCTTTGTCGATAGTACCAAGGCCCCAGTGCCAATTGACAGCCCCATGCACGACGATTGGGTCTCCGGAGTGGATGTTTGTGGCAACATTGTTGCCGCCTCCTGCTATGACAAGTCCGTTGTCATTTATGCCATTGAAGAGGAGCGCAATGGCGAAGAGGGCAAGACAAGGAAGAGAGCAATTAAACGTCTAGTAGTGCCTACTCACACGTCTCCTGTAACCGATGTGGCCTTTATAACAAGAAGGATTAACGATGACAACTTGCTGCGCTTTGTCTCTTCGGCCCATGATCAAACCGCAGTTCTTCACGAGTACGATTTGAAGTCAAATGCTATCATTCGGACCAATGTGTGTCGCGGTCACGAACGGAGCGTCGATTGTGTAGCCGCCAATCAGAGCTTCTTTGCCACGGGATCCTTCGACTCTACACTGAAGATTTGGTCAACCAAGCTCGTTGATAAGGATGATCCAAAAGAGACCAAGCCCGAAGAAGCAAAGCGATCGAAGACGGTTGCCAATTCAACTTCATCGGTAACTCGCACACCTTTATTGACGTTGGCTGGCCATAAGGAAGGCATTACTGGTGTTGCGTGGAGTGGCGTCAGCGATCTCTGTTCCTGCTCCGTCGACCACACAATCAAGATGTGGGACTGCGAGATGCAGGGCATGAAGAGCGAGATTGTTGCCAACAAAGCTCTCTTCTCCATTCACAAGTCACAAAGATACATTTATCAGTCGATAAAAAGGACAAGTAATTGATATTATTTATTACATGTTCATTTTCTCTATTTTGATAGTTCGCCTCAAACCAATACTTTGTTGGCTTGCGGAGCGGATCCCGCAGTTCGACTGTACGATTCTCGTGCCACCAGTGGCAGCGTCGTCCAGGGTCTCTTCCATTCTCACTCTGGCTGGGTCATGAGTGTTTTCTGGAGTCCTCACAGAGAGCATCTTTTCGTCTCTGCCGGAAACGATCAATTGGTCAAGATGTGGGATGTGAGGTCGAGCAAGGCTCCTATCTTTGATCTCAGAGGCCACGAGGACAGAGTATTGGATGCAAAGTGGGTCAATATCGACAAGGACGACCGGGTGGTCGTCAGTGGTGGCGCTGATTGCGCCGTCAAGATCTTTGCCACGGATTAAATGGATTAATTTCACATCGATTGGAGCGGTTTTTGAGGCTCGAATTGGTGGCAAATAAATGGAGCATTTCAATAGGGGAATGACACAGCTCAAGTGCACCATTTAATTTGCGCCACAAAACATTGTCTAAGTCATATCATGTGCATTTTCAACCTAAAAACACCCTATGTACGAGATATTAGCGGTTAGATGGCATGCCATAGAGCAATTTAGCGACGAACCAAACAAAGGGGACCAATTCGTACATTACGGCGATCTAAGGTCAAATCCCATATGGAGAGTATATTTAGCTAATTGATTTGCCAATAGCGGCATAAATTGACTCTTTTCAAGAATCAGCGATTCTACAAGCCTCTCATTGTTTCAATTAATTTGCGCGATCCTCTCTATGCTCCTCCTTTTGCTCCAGGAGCCTCCTCTTCTTCTTCTCCCTCAGCTCCGACTGGATGTCCTCGACGCTTCTCTTGTCCTTCTTCATCTCGGAGGAGACCATGCCATAGCTCTTGTTCATCTCAGTCTTCCTGGCCGCCTCCAGCGCAGCCTCAGTGCCAATCAAGTGCTCGTACTTGCTCTGATAATGGGCGCCCTTGGGCACAAATCCCTTTTTGTCGGCCTCAGCAGAAAGACGAGCCGCCTTCGTCTCCTCCTCGTGCGCCAGGGCCGCCTCGGCCTTCGCCTGAAGCAAAAAGACCTCAATAGAGCCTCGTTCTGAAGTTTTACACAACAATTTAACGTGGAAGTTGTATTAGTGACTTTGGCGTTGGCCTCGGGGTCCCAGGGCAATCCCTTTCGACAGCACTCGAGCTCGTCGTCGCAGGGCGCGCTCTCCTTCTTCCAGAGGATGACGTGTCGGTCGACGTCGTCGTCGCCGAACGAGTGCGCCGTCAGCCCCGCCACCTCGGCCACGTCGTGCACGATGCTGCGCTCGCACTTGGACATGGACGCCATCTCCAGTCGCCTCTGCAAGTGAACAACAATTAATATATAAGAACCTTCCTCTACACATTGATTGGCACATTAAGATTGCGGATTTTGTTGCCAATCACGTTGTCGGATTTGACGAAGGCGTCGACGCTCTTCTCGATCTTGGACCTGAACTTGTTCATCTGCTCGCGGTTGGACTCGCTCAACTTGTGCGCCAACTCGCGCTCCTTGCGGCGCCGCGCCTTCTCCGACGCCGACGCCGACGGCGGGCCTGACATCTCGCCCAGGATGGAGCCCAGCAAGTCCATCTTCCTGACCCACGAGGACGCGACGAACGGCGAGAAAATCAATTGCGACGAAGACGTGCTGCTGCAGTGGAACAAAACTTTGTTTACTTTTTGCGGCTGCTGACAGAACGTGTGTAGTGGTGGTGGATCGCGCGAGCTACAGATCGTCAACGAAAACGCAAGAAATCGAAACCGTAGTTCAAAAAGAATAAAAGTGGCACAGTTTGTCCTCGTTGTCGTGGTTGTTGTCGATGTCGTCGTCGGAGTTGACGTCGCAGGCGCTGCTGCGTCGCGCCGTCGATCTGGACCAGCAGCAGCGCCTGACCGAGGCGCTCCTGGCCTACAAGGAGGGACTGCAGGCCCTGCTGCACTTCATCAAGGAGACCGCCGACCCCGCCAAGAAGAAGGCGCTTGAACAAAGGCACGATTTGTCAAAATTTCACCTTTTTTAGTCTACTTTTAAAGCTGATTTTTAGGTTTTTTGTTGTCCGGTGCAGGGCGAAGCAGTACATGGATCGCGCCGAGACGCTGGACGCGCAGATCGAGCGGCAGAAGAGACAGGGCAGCTTCCACGAACAGCTGCACATCGGCGACGACGACATCGGACACTCCTACGACAACGTTTTCGGCAGATATTTGGATCACAGAGTCACCAACGTGCACATTTCTGATCCTTATGTCAGGGCACACTGGCAGGTGTTGACATTTCCTCATTCTCATCTGAGCTCATTTTACAAAATTACTATATAAATTTCGTCTTTTGGGGTTTTTCCGTTACTGTCAAGGTGGTGAATTTCCTGCGATTCTGCGAGCTTCTCGTGAAAAAGTGCCCCGAGTTGAGGCTCGTCCAATTG
The DNA here is from genome assembly GCA_028566655.1 of Metis holothuriae. Classification (NCBI taxonomy): domain Eukaryota; kingdom Metazoa; phylum Arthropoda; class Copepoda; order Harpacticoida; family Metidae; genus Metis; species Metis holothuriae. Next base: position 4,572 of record JAOXNJ010050097.1, read on the forward strand.
AACACGGGTCAGCATGTGGACGTCGAGCAACAAAGAGAGCAAAAGGTCAAGTTGGACGAGATTAAGAGCAGTTTGAGTGCTAGAAACGTGGAATTGAGAGTGACTTTCTCCAAAACATTGCATGACAGAGATATTAGATTGAATACAGGCTGGGTCATCAAGATTGGACGGGGCTTGGACATCTTCAAACCGCCCAAATCCAAGTTAGGCCTAGGAGCCTTCGATCTTGATTTACGGCCTTGTTATGAAACCAATGTTGATATTTACTTCACACCCACATGATAAGGTTTTGTCTAAAATAGGAGCTTCTAATACTGAGAGATTGAGGAGAAACCAATTAAGAGTGGATGTGCCTCAACGGTGTCTAGGTCTACCATAAAGTCGGTGTCCATCATCTACTACGAGATGGGCTGAGATGTGAATTCTCAATTTCGTCTTCATAAAAAGTGTTCATTAATTCTTCATAATCAAACAAGTCACTGATAAAATCATTTGTTGGCTGAATGACAAATTAGTGCCAAGTGTCCCACCTTGTCCTTGCTAAGCTCTAGTTGTCTCATCAACGGTTGCAAGTGGGCACATGGCCAAGGTTGGGAGTCTTCTTTTAACGACAACTTGACCACGTGATGTTCATTGGGATGTGACCTCGAGAACGTCCTCAGAGGCCGATGCTCACGTAATCTATCATGACGTGAATAGTGTGCTCAAACGAATGGATTTGTGCAAAGGACGAAACAGCTTACGGTGTGGCCTTGGAAAAAGTTGGAAACGCAAAGTCTATTGGAAATATTGTCCCTAATTTTGAGAGTGTCTAAATATTTTAGAGAAGTAAATGCGAGCAGAAACAAAGATTCGTGGGAAACAGTATTGAGAATGCTTCAGTGCAAGTCCTCATGATTGTAATTTGAGTATGTTTATGTATGAGTATACTGTAGGAGTATTGTGCTGACTGACCTAAATATCCAAGTTACTTACAGTTAGTGCTACTACCGAAACCAAATGTTATGAGAAGATTGGACGACTTGAGAGCGAGTCAAAACTAGAGACACAGTTCTCAGACGGACCTTTGGAGCTGGCTCCTCGTCAAAACAAGGGACTGCTTCAAAACGAATGTCTTCTCAAACTTCTCTACTACGAATTTACAACAATTATTTACTACAAGCAGAGTAGAGAAAGACGAGACCGGGCTTCAGGATTCTAAAGGTTACCCACTTAAAGTCGGCCATGCGCCTGCATGATTTCAGGCACTACAGGGACAGAACATTGCTAAGGACGTGAGACTTGAGCTAAATATAAGCTTGAAGTGATACATACTTTTCTATTTATTAAAGTTTGTAGTGAATTGCCGCAAAGCTGGCGTCGCAGCCGATCGGACGTCGAGATGGCCGCGGTCAGCTCGGCCTTGGGAAAGACGAGCATCAAGAACAACGCCAAAACGAAAATCATGCACTACAATAAATGCGAGGAAAAAGATATAATTTCGCCTAAAATAAGATTTTTGGGCTATGAAGCCCTCATAAAGTCTGCTTTAGCACCATGCACGCAACATACAAGGTGAATCTGTGACAAGGACGTAAACGGATTGGGAGTCAATTGGGCCGATTCCACGAGAAAGACCCACTCTACGTCATTAACATTGCGAGTTCCATAATAGTCTGTGCACTCCAGCTATTGCCTGTATGAGAAGGTAGTGCATTGAAAACAATCGTTTAGCTGTTAACATTGTGAGTTTGGGTCTTTGGAGAGACACTTGAATTCGTTCTCGGGCGTGACCAGGGCGTGCTGGCCAAGTCTGGAGGAATGTCGTGTCTTGGCAGCAGGCCCTGATGTTAATGCAATGTGTATTGGCCAAGTGGGATTGGGCCAAAAATTCCCTCTGCCTGCTCGAGGCCGCTGTGCTCTGGCCGAGTGCCAGAGACGTTCGAGGTGGAGGCGCAGAACGAGTGCCGACTGCTCACTCTCGGGTGGACGGACGGGCCGAGAGGTAAGTCACAACTTCGCTCTAAATCATCAAAGTCACTTTTTCCAAAAGAATAATTGATTCTTACGAATTGACAGTTGAGTTACTTAAGAAAAAGTGATTATTCGGTTAAATCGGTTTTTTGGGGAAGATTTGTGCGGAGAAAATTGCTCTGATCCAGTCGAGGAGGGCTTATCAGCTCTATCTCTCTTCATTATTCAATTTTTAATAGTACATTCATTATTGGCCAATTGGTAATAAAAGTGGTTCGTGGTGACACATTTCTTCTGCTGTTTGAGCCGCTATTTCCTCAACCACTTGCTCTCAGATCAGTTCTGGAGTGCAACGACTCTGTATTATGTACTAAAAGTGACTATAAGACAAGTGCATAGACTACATATAGGTAGCGATTTTGGCATTGGGCCAAGTGGAGGCCCTGAGTGTAAAAATAGGGCTATGAAGTGGACCCCAAACGACTCTCTCATTTGACCTTCGACTCAAACAACCAGCCTTAATACTAGCTGTTTTAAGCTTTATTATTCAGTCGTCCGCATTTGTTTATTGGGGAAAGGTGAGCAGAGACGAGAGATACACATTGGACAAGCACTCATTCATTGCCCTTCTAGCACTTGGTCACTGTGTTAAATACGAATTTGTTCTCCAAATGTTAAAATTATGTGTTTTTGAAGAAAATTTTCGAAAAGTTGTTTAGGATTTCGTTGATTTATTGCAGAATCGTTGAACTGATCGGACGAATTCCAGTAGCAACGCCATCATGTCGGACGAGGAGTACTATGAGGAGGAGGAAGTGTGAGTTCTTCATTTCTTTCTAATTGATTTCTTTTGCGAAAATAATACAAATTTGAAATTTATTCAAATAATTTATTTCTTTCAATAATTTGGAATTATCTTTTCTCATTTCTATGACAGCACCTCCAAGTAAGTTGCGATCCTTGACTCCAGTCCACGAGGCCTGATCGAACTTGATTGATTTTGATTGATTTTTAATTGATTTATTGGTGTCAATTAAACCAAGATGAGTAAATGTTTCCATTAAGACGGAAATGCCAATGAATTTAAAACTTTGTTATAAATACAATTGTTTCTCAAAATCGGCCCAGACGCTGAGAAATAAATGGAGACCATTTAGTAACTAATCAACTATTGATTGATTGATTGATTGACTTTCAGGGAGGAGTACGAGACGGAGGAGGACGCTCAGCTTGAGTAACCTAATTAATTTAACAATATCAATCGTCCTCCTCAAAAAAAAAGCCTCCAAAGCCCGGCAATCAGAGACAGCTTGGGAAATTGTTATTAACAACAATTGATTGATTGATTTTGTAGTCTAAAAAGAAATTCATCAACGTGATTAATTGATTAATGGATTTACGATTGAATTGATAATGGGTTGATTTGTCTAAGAGTGACATAAATAAATGCGTGTGTGTAACCGTCAGATTGCACTGGAAATAACTGCACTACTCACCATCATTGAATTGATTTGTTCTTAATTCATTTTCTAAGATTCACAATGTAAATGATTTTAAATTTATGTCTCATTCACTCTAATAAATGTCGAAATGTGTTTCTTTCTTTTTATTGAACGTCGGGTACCAGCACCTCAAAGAAGTAAGTCGGCCACGAAAACGACGAATTCTGCAAATACAACGACTGCTTAGTAACTGATGAATTAACCCTCATTCATTGCCAAATGATTGATTAATTAATTAACTCACATTAATTGTCAAGTGATTGATTGATTGATTTATAACTAATTGTTGTTGGGCTGAGGAGGCGCATGAGGAACTGCGTTCATCTCTGGTCATTAATGAGTGTCAATTTCTTCTCCTCTTTGGGAAATCAGGAAGAAGAGCGTGCGGTCCGAAATCTCCAAGGACGGGTAATTAATACAAATAATGCTAGCTGCTAATCCTCTAAAAAGCAAGCAATTAAAATGCAAAAATTGAACAAAACAATCCTTTCTTTTCGAAGAAACCCTTTTAGTAGACCTACTTCATAAAAACGTTGCATGCATTGATGGCGAATGACATTCATGACCGTCATTTCGATCGTCATTTCGTGACTGCCTTGCGACGGTAATGTCATTAACAATGATGTTTCGCTAAAAGGGGCGACAGCAACTTCTTGAAGGCTCGCCAGGAGGCGAAGAAGGGCGAGCTGGACGAGCAGCTGAAGGAGTACATCAACGAATGGCGCAAGCAGCGCGCCAAGGAGGAGGAGGAGCTGAAGCGGCTGAAGGAGAAGCAGGCCAAGCGCAAGGAGATCAGGGCCGAGCAGGAGAAGAAGCTGGCGCAGCAGAAGAAGGAGGAGGAGGAGCGTCTGCGCAAGGAGGAGGCCGAGAAGAAGGCCAAGGAGGCCGACGAGAAGCGCAAGCGTCTCGAGGAGGCCGAGAAGAAGAGGCAGGCCATGATGCAGGCGCAGAAGGAGAAGCAGCAGGCATCCGGCGGAGGCGCGAGGGCCCCGGGAGGCAAGAGACCCGAGGGGGCATCCGTAATCAAAACTATTCTACATATTCATCCAAAAATATCATTTTTGACTGATTTTTGAGATTGTTTTGGCTTTTTTTTTGATTTTTGGGGGCTTTTTGTTCAGATGGCGAATGTGCAGGATGCGCGTCGTGAGATGACGAAGACGCGCGAGCAGCTGGAGGAGGAGAAGCGCATCTCTTTGTCGATCCGCATCAAGCCGCTGGACCTGGACTCGATGGACACGGAGTCGCTGAGGAACAAGGCCAACGAGCTCTGGGACACCATTGTGAGACTGGAGACCGAAAAGTACGACCTCGAGGAGCGACAGAAGCGACAGGACTACGATGTAACATATTAAAATTCATCCTACCATTTTATCACTTCTACAAACATTTTTTACCTTTATTCGATCACGTTTCCTTCTTAAGGCTAAGTGTGTTTCGGGTAGATTTTACTGTGTTAGCGCAATTTTGGGGATCGAGAATTAAGCACTTTTCTGTGACTGTTGTAGCTCAAAGAGCTGAAGGAGAGGCAGAAGCAGCAACTGAGGCAGAAGGCCATGAAGAAGGGATTGGACCCAGAGTAAGAATAACGAGCTCGATTTATTCACTCCTCATTTTTTCTGCCCGGAAGCTAACTTTGCTCCTCTTTAATCGATTTTACGAGTGATTTTGAGGGCGATTTGCTTCCAATTTGTGATTTTACACTGGTTTCACTTACTGATACAACCGAAGCTGAACAGAACTGATTTCATTGAGCTCAATCCCCCAGGAGACTTTGGGCAGATCCGGAAAACCTTGGCCTCCACTAACTCTTGATTGATTGATTGATTGATTGATTGATTGACTGATTGCTTTGTTTGCGGATTTGTGCGTGCAATTTTGCAGCTGACGGAGTTGCGAGAGCGCCAGCGCCAGCAGCTGCGACATAAGGCCATGAATCGCGGCCTTGATCCAGAGTAAGATCTTGCTTTTCTGCTCTTTAACAAATCTTTTATTATACTAACTGTCGACATTTTATATAACTCATTAGTTTTTTTTTAGAAATACGAGCATAATGTTAATTTTTCATCCTTCCAAACCGCTTCGTCCAATTCCAACACTCAACTTTCATTAACTATGTTGTCAGCCTTTTCAATATTTCCTTTACTAAAACACTCCCCAATAAGTTATGTAACTTACGTAAAATACATCTTATTTTATGTAAATTTATTTGAAATTGTTACTGAAATCTGTTTTTTTCTCCTTTGATTTTCTAGGGCTCTCACAGGAAAGTACCCGGTGAGTCGATCAAAATTAACCACAAGACATTATCACTACATTTACAACCGAAATTTAAATGAAACAACGATTTGGATTTTTTATCAAATTTGCATTTTTATTACTTTTAATAATTGAATTTTTGATTATAGCCCAAGATTCGCATGTATTCGAAGTACGAGAGGAGAACAGACACCAGGACGTACGAGGACAGAAGGAAGCTCTACGAAGGCGTACGTACACCCAAAAACTACTTAAAAATCACAAACTTTTGCTCGTACATTAGTTGCAATTGACACTTTTGGCAAGAAAGAAAAATTGGAATTGATCGAGCCTGAAACAATGTAGTTATGGCATTTTTTTCAACGCAAAATGTATTGGGTCAGGGCTGGGAAGTGGTTCGGTCGGAGCAATTGCAGCAGATGTGGAAGGAGAAGTACGACGAGTGGCTCAAGAGGCCAAAAAGTAAGAATTATTTTGGGCAAAAACTTCAAAAATTTTGGCTTTTTTCAAAAAAAGTGGCTTTTGAAGCTTATAAGGAGACGATAAAGAAGCCTCCAAAAAACTCACTGAAAGAGACACAGTGAATGCTACTAATACGTGCAATACGTAGACAAAATTGTAGAGTTCAGTCCAAATAACTTCATTAGTTGCTCAGAGCGGCCAAGAGACGCCTTGTTCCGAGCTTCGTATGCCCATATAAGGTCATTTTGTTGTTTTTTTTGACTTGTGCCCATATATGGTCAGTTTTGCAAAGTGTGCGTGTTTTGTAAGAGCCAAAATGCGACTTGGCTTCTGCTCAATAGGGTTGGCAGGTGCTCTACTCCGAGGTGCTCGAGAAGGACTGGAAGGAGAAGCACGAGGATTGGATCAAGCGAACGAGGAGTGAGTCCACTTATTAACAATTAATCAAACTCCAGTTAATACTTACTCCAATACTTATCAGTATTACTTTAGCACTTGTGTTAATTAATCACTGAATTAAGTAGGTTAAAACAGCTTAAAGCCCTAACAAGCAACGAATCTACTTATTGTAAGGTTGCCGTAGCTGAGCTCTATTTTAAAGATGTGCCGTAGTTTGGAAAAGCACTGAACTAATATTGATTCATGAGTGTGTCAGTGTAAGGTATTAGTTGCGTAATTAATGATGGTTGATGATGATTAGGCAAATTGCCCAAGTGGTTCGGCGAGCGCCCCGGCAAGAAGGCGGGCGACCCCGACTCCCCCGAGGACGACGAGGAGGGCGGCGACGCGGCGCCGGCCGAGGCCGAGGACGAGGAGATCGAGGAGGAGGAGGAGGAGGAAGAGGAGGAGGAGGAGGAGGTCGAGGAGGAGGAGGAGGAAGAGGAGGAGGAAGAATAAACAATCTTGTAAGCAACCAATCAACAATCAATTAATGCGAATCAATCAACATGTCCTTCTATAAATCATTATTGATTATACTTAATTTTCTCCAAGATTGGGCCGCGTGGTCGCCAGGGATTGCGGATTGCGGGCCTCAGCACTGCTACCACACTTCTATCATGCTACTTCAATACTACTGTTAGAATAACTACAAGTGCACTGCTATTGCTGTTCTGGAGTGAGTCTCTGGTGCGTGAATGCTTGTCAACCTGTTGCACTCTCAGTCAGGCCCCGGCGACCACAAGGCACTCTTAAGCTTCCTCTGATTTTTATAGGTGATTGATTCATTGATTTTTGATAAATTTCTGAATTTTATTAATGATTTTTTTGTTTTTCTCTCAGAAAAAGGACGCTTTAAAGTGTCGGTTCTCTCCTCCTCTCTCTGTCTCTCGTTCCCTGTTGGGTCCCGTGTGGACTGCGACTCCGAAGTAACGATGCCGGATGATTGCCTGATTGCCCAAAGGAGCCTCGATCAACGTGATTGATTGATTGATTGATTGCTTCTGCGTCCCCACTGCATGACGACGATTGATTGCTGTCAACCAAAGCCACTCTATCTTCGCTGCTCCTCCTCAATGTGTGTGTCTCTCTCTGTCTCGAGTGTCTGAGGTGTCCACCCATGTGTGATTGAGCTAGTGGAGGCCGAAACCTCTCTCCCCTCCCACCTGTGTTCACTTGCAGCCCCCCTTGATTGATTGGAAAATCAATCAATCACAGATGGATGCGGTGGAATGGAAGATATGCTTCGCCTCTCAAAACAAACATCGACTTCTCTCCGCATTCTTCTTCCACATAGAAATCGTAGCTCAGCCACAGACAAAGAAAGAGTAAGCAGACGATCGAGTCTCAGTTGAGGTCATAAACAGGAATTTCATGTGAATAGTGCTAGTAGTTAACTAATGTAAGTCCAATTACATAAAAGAACAAAGGATCAATATTGGATAACTATGGCAAAAAGTAAGAGGAGGTTGCTCTACCTAACCCCCTTCATTAATAGTGACGCCCACAGCCAAGAGTGTTCAGTCATTTTTGCTCTTACTTCGTCTCTACTCCATACCCTTGCCATTATTTAGAAGTATAGTGGCTAT
>JAOXNJ010050430.1:0-12768 GCA_028566655.1 Metis holothuriae
GTGTACAACTATATATGACGTCAAAGAGTGCCTATAGGTATATAACCGAAAAAAGGGACTTTTTAATATAAAAGCCAACTAATTAAAACTCAATCATTAATTCAAAAAGATTGATTAACTCAATAATTAGAATTAGAACAACAAAAATTAACAAAGAACACTTTTAAAATAGGTCAATAACCCTTTACAAAGAAGCATTAACACACTTCGTATTAGTTAGTGGCTCAGGTGTTATGCCTGGAAGCAAGGCAAAAATGCCAAGGACCGATTGACAGGAGGACTGTGCATATCCATTGTACAAGTACCAAAGTGGGCCTCTTCTTTATTTCGGCCCCCTTTGGTAAACAATTTAGTAAACAAAATATAGAGCAAGTTGAATGTGAATGTTGTTCAAGTAATAAACAGTTGTGTGTCCTTAAGTGAGGCAAAAGTCTAGTGAGCACTCCCTTGGGGTCCTTGCTCTGACACTCTGTCCATGTGACAGTCGGAACGCAATAATATGCTAGACATGCGACTGTTCACTGTCAATAAACTACTACTACAAATACTTTTACTTCTTTTTTTGCTTTTACTTCTTTATCTGCTACTTCTACTTCTACATTTATTACATCTACCTTTGCTTCTACCTACAGTACATTACGTTTTATTCCACAGCTTTTGTATTTCACCTTCAAGTAGCATGGAACACTTTCATGTGCAGGACATTCTCGAATATGCATGAGCACCTGGACCATTCTCTATGCCATCTAAACTCCAAAAATAAGTATTAACAAGAATGTCGAAATAACGTAAGGAAAGGGAGATGGCCTGAAGGGAGAGTACATAAGTCGATCTGTAAGGAGTCACACGAGAATTGAGGGAGCAGACATTAGTTCTGCTCCGACTCCAAACGACTTCTGTATTAAAAGTGATAATAAAGTGAATAATATATATAAGTAGTATAAAAGATCCTTAAAAGAGCCTTAAAAAACGACATTTTTTACTAAAGTTAAGACTTACTTAATATAAAGATCATATAAGGATCATATAAGGATGCTTTTAAAGTGACATTTCTACCATAATGTTTACATAAATACTTTATTTATTTGACAGGAATGTACTAAGCATTGCCCCCTTTGCCACGTCTATTTACTGCTCAATACTCCCTTGGGAGCTCCTTTTGTCCCCTTTTAGGACAGCACATGATATGAGGTTATGTTACAATGAGTGTAGACATCAATTTACTTGAATTTTGTCCTAAAAATTGTCTATTATGTTGCTTTTTTTGGTGAAAATATGGCTAATTTTGAGGGAAATGGGGAGGAGACAACATGGGTAAGTACTAATTACATCCACTAGGCCATTTGTTTGCACAATTGCAACTAGAGCCTGCTTGTTTTACAGCCACTTGATCAGTAATCTGTAATCAGTATTAGGTGTGTCAATTTGGTCGAAAATTCACTAAAATTGCATATTTTCATCACATTTTTTGAAAAAAATATTAATAAATCATTTAATTTAAAAAAAAAAAGATATGTTACCTGCAGTATTGCCTCCTTGGGTTTCTACGAAGCCAGTCAGCAAAAGTGCCAAGCAGAGTTGGGATAAATTCATGTTTCTTCCACAATTTTTGGTTTTCTTCTCACTCATTCTTATTATTTTTTCAGAAGACGAACCAAAAAAAACAATTTCAATATTATTATATTATTTTATCTAATTATTATTACTTAACTTTTTAGTTAGGATAGAGTTTGGTCTCATTCTTAATCAGTTCAATAAAGGGAGAGAATATTGAAACACTAGTTATAATTAGTTAAAAGTTGCATGGCATTACTACGAGTATCATTATTAGAATATTATCCAAAAAAAAGAAAATTGATCAGCCTAAAATTGCTCTATAAAAGTTCAATTTTATGCTAATTGATCGGAATTGATCGCTTATTATCTTCTTTTTTCGAGAAAAAATGTCGTTTTATTAATGAAAATTTAGGGTTGGAAGCAGTCTCGTTCTTCTGGGAGCTCTGATTGCGACTAATGTTTACTGCTGCTCCCTTCTTATTTAGCTGGCAGGGGCTCTCTGCGACCGACATTAGAAAGCAGCAGCTGCTAGGGCCTTGTACACAGCAAACGACGATCAGGGGTGACACAAATCTAGCAGAAAAATTTCTTCCACAACAAATTGTGCATAAATTACTTTGCCAAAACCGGTTTTGATTTCTAACAAAGGAACAAAAAATTAGCTTTAATTTTAAAACTCTTTTGAACAAAAAAGGCTTGCTTAACCAGTTCCTATTCTGTTGATAATTACATAAAGTATGTAAATAAAGGAGAGCCAAAGGTTTGTGTCACCCCTGATTGCCATTGCACTACAATACTTGCATATGTACAGTATATTCAGCTGAGCAAGTACGTGTTATTCACTGCTTTCTCTGGGGCTTTCTCGGGCCTACTGATTGACCAACGCATTACGTACATACATTATTATTGCCCTTATATTGCCTTTTTTGACGCAGTAATAAGCAATGCAGTGCACAAGTGCCTTGGATAGCAATCAATCAATCAATCAACCAATCAATAAACTAATAATGAAGCTTCTCTTTCTCTTCTCTAAACCAATCTTTTACCTAATACTTGTATATTTTTCATTACAGTTGAGCACCAAAAAAACACATTTACTCAACTTTGGATCAATAGTGAATGTCATGTGAAGTCAACAATAGAACGCAAATAGAGTAGTGCTAACCTTTTCCTTCTCTGAATCGATTTCTCAATGTGCAATGAATGAACAGAACCCTTTACTTGACTTACTTTACTGTTCTATTATAATACTGAAGTTCACTTGGAAGCAGACTAAAGAGTTCAGTTGAAATGGGAACGAATTCATTCGTTTGTTTGCGACGCTCATGAAAATTGCAAGAGTCAAAACAGGACTTCACAAATCCTAGACAATCTGACCTTTATATAAGAAAAAGCAATTTTTCATTTTTTTTGCAAAAACTGCAAAATAAAGCAAGCAATTTTTCATTGGAACCACGAATGAATGAGAGTAGAGAATGAATGTGTTTGCAATTTGTGTTTAATGTCAATCAATAAAAGTAGTACAAGTGTTACTAATGAATGTTCTAAGTTTAGATGTGAACCGTAATGAAGGATGACTAATCTCTTTCTGTCTTTATTTACCATCAATTGTTGCTCGATCAACCCCGTTTTCGTTACATTAAAAGGATGGATTACAAGAGAAGAGAAAAAAAGAGGTAAACAAGAAAACTTTCTATTTGTTTTAGTAGCATTATTTGTGTGCAAAAAAAAGAGGGATTGTGGACTTGTCAGATACTGGAGATTGGATCGAGACAACTCCCAAATGACCTGTCAACACAAACACAAACAACAATGAGATCCGTCAAACGAACTCTGCTCGTTTTGTGAGCAAATAAAAAAAAATACTGTAAACAAGCCCTACTTTTTATTTAATTCTCCATTTCATTACATTTATTTAGCAAAAAATTCTTATTAATGCTGTTTTTTATTTGCTTTGTAGCGGAACTTTTGACTTTGGTGCGATTATCACGCAACCTCTCTACACCGAAGGAACTATTACCGACAGAACTTTCTTATTTTACCAGTTTTACCAAAAATATTGAATAAAATGCTCATAATAATGAGCTCAAAATAATGGAAAGCAATTAAGAATCGATTGATGAAATTCGAAAATAACTTGGATATGATCTGTACATTATATGGCTTTATTCAAATTCGTATACGCTTCTGAACACATTGAAAAACGAGAGTAGTAAACATATATGTAGTATGCTTTTCTTAGCTCTTCACCATCAATCAATCAATCAATCAATCAATCAATCAATCAATGAAGAGTTGCTTGGCTTAGAACAAGTCTTAATTGTTGCATGGCGTTCCTTCTCTCCTGCAAATGCCGACTTTCCACAATCAATCTCGTCTTTCTCACCAGGTAATTATTGTATTCCTCCACCAAATTATCCTCATTTCTCGTCTTTTTCTCATTTTCATCATCATTTTCCCTTCCATTTTCATCATATTGTCCCAGCATCCGAGCAATCAGGATTGTGCGTCGATCAATCTTCGACTTCAGCACCAACGCCTCCTCCAACTGCTCCTCCAACCGACTCCGCTTCGCACCATTACTCGTTCTCTACAAAATTCAAAATAAAAGTTCATTTTTTGTTTAAAAATCAAAATTAATCAATATTTTCGACTGATTCCAATCAATTTTGAACATTTTTATAATCAATTTTAAGGTGAAAATGTCGAAATTTACGGTATGCTCGTCTTGGGCTAGTGCCAAAGCGTTCTTGGTCCTGGCCAATCTGGCTGCTAAACCGACAATTAACTGGGCAATTTTGTCCATTTCCTCGAGGTGCAACTTGACCCTGTTCAGCTCCGTGTCCGTGATCATCGACTTCAGCCTGGACAACAAGGAGAGGCTCTGCGACTCCGTCAGGTTCAGCGACAACGACAACGACTGCTGCCACATCTCCAACTGCGACCACAGCTGCTCCAGCAACGAGTGCAAGACGGACAACGAGCAAGACTTGGACGCGGACTGGGACGTTGTTGACCTTGAATAAAATTGAAAAATGGAAAAAAAAATGTTAATAATTAAATTATATGATTAAAAATTTTGTAATTTTGAAAACGATTTGAATTTTGAAGGACAAAATGCTTGAAAAACCTCGAGCTATTATTAAATGCTCTTAAAAGCAATTTAGAAGCCAAAATTGATAAGGTGATAATGCACGCACTCATTCAAAAACTGACATTCTTATTGTATACTAAAACATATAATCTTAAACATCACTAATAATGTGGTTTTTAATGTGTTTTTTTTGTTATTTAACGTTTATTTGTAGATATAGGAGGTTGACGACTGTCGTTCTTATCGATAGCGTTGATGGACTGCTCAATCACTTAATGTGTGGCAAATTTTGAGACTTCAGAAAACAAGAAGTCGCAAACATGAACTTCATTTAGTCTTTTGTCTAAAACTTAAATCTACGACTACTTTTAAGACTAAATATCTTCAAAATGTCTACTACAAAGTGTTACTAAATGGCTTTTAGCAGCTACTGCGACCTACAAAGGCAACGGTGATAAGAGCATCGATCACGACTTGGCCATTGATCAGTGAGAATCACCAATGACTTTAGCCCCATCCATCTTTGGCTACAACAAAGCTTTTACCACTTCTATGTATGTAGTGCTATTAAAGTTTTACCTACTATTTTATTATGGGAAAATATATGAAAGAACACTTTTATTTAGTGGAATCAGTGCTTAAAGCTTAGCTAAAGTTTACTTAGAGCAACATTTATGAGATTGTGGCCATTATTGAAGTAATATATAGTAGAAAGAAGTTTTTGTTGTAGACAAGTACTAGTAGTTGTAAAAGTAGTAGTAGCAGTAGCATTGTAGACAAGTACTAGTAGTTGTAAAAGTAGTAGTAGCAGTAGTAGTAGCAGTAGCAGTAGCAGTAGTAATAGTAGTAGCAGTAGCAATAGTAGTAGTAGTAGCAGTAGCAGTAGTAATAGTAGTAGTACGTAGTAGCAGTAGTAGTAGTAGTAGCAGTAGCAGTAGTAGTAGCAGTAGCAGTAGCAGTAGCAGTAGTAATAGTAGTAGTAGTAGTAGTAGTAGTAGTAGTAGTAATTATGGAAGAAGTAGCCAGAAGCACTTACTCAAACTTTATGGGCTAGTTATACGTACATGATGAGTGCTTCTGTCGGGCTCATCTCGAACTCATTTGACTCTCAAATGAGCCCCAGTCGGTCAGATCGACCTTCCAGATCATTCCACAACAAGGAACTACTACTTACATTTTTAAGAAACTTCTACTAAACTTCTACTAAACTTCTACTAAACTTCTGCACTACTTTTGCGACTACTGACTACTAAAGACTACTGAATACGGTGATGTGGCATGACGAAGGGAAGAAGAGAATCGGTCGAATGAGACCACCGACCTCGTACTGGGAAATGGGAGACGTGTTCATCTTGGGTCAATAAATGAATATTGAGTAAAATAGATTATACACATCGCGAGGAAAGTTCTGAAACATAAGTTTTTTTCACTTTTTTGTTCGAAAAAGCTCTCAAATGTACGAAAAAAATACACCAAATTGAAGAGCAGAACAAACTCTATTAGCCACATGACCAATTTTCATGTTGATCATACACAAATTTGATACTGACTGAGGTGAAAAAGGATTCATGCCATAAATGCCCTGCGCGCCTCGGTACAATGGAGGGGTGGAGGCAGGCTTGCAAGCCACTAATGAGGGTAATTAATGCTCTTTAATTTCTAACAACATTTCTACACTTTAGCTAATTGGACCAAAATTAAAAAAGCGTTTCATAGTACAAAATTTGAGCAGTTTGCCATCCAAATTTCAAGACAAAATTCCTTGTAGTTTAGGAGTTATGGCATAAATTTGAGGAGCTGTCAGTCACGAACATTTACTAAAGGTTTACTACACTGATGGCAATGTTTCAGAACTTTCCTCGTGATGTGTAGATTATGGATTTTTGACTAAATATTCCATAAAAGTCTGGCCATCAAGTAGTGAGAGAGTCCAAAAAAGCTCATCTTTCACCGAATTTTGAGCCACTCAAAATCTGCTACCTCCTCCCTAAAAACCCTGAAGCAAATCAGTGTTTATTACTATTTTACTAAGAATCCATCTTTTTTTGGTTAATAGTTTATCAATGAATATTTAAAGCAGAATTAACTATCTCTTAATAGTCACTCTGTCACGTAATAAAAGCCAAAAAGACAGGTCAAAAAGCCACCTTGACCGCTATAATAACTATAATATATACACTTCATTATAATGTATTTCTGTATATTGTACTTACACTGTAGGTACAAGAGTTGCTATTAGTACATAAAGTGCTTATTTTACTGCTTCAAAGTCTTGGACTAATGTCTTTTAGTACTTTTAGTGCTTTAGAAGTCTTTTTTAGTCTTTACTTCTTAAAGTCTTTTAGTCTTTTAGTGCTTGAGAAGTCGCAACTTTTTGCTTGGTCAAGACTTACGACTAGGCCCTAGGGCAATTGACAATCTATGTATTAGTGTTCACCCCTTGCTCTTAGAAATGAGAACTTTGAAGTGGGGGTTAAAAGTGCTTTATGATCCACAATGAGATTAGTCTGGTCTTCTTCTACTTCTGGTACTTTTACAACTTTTTACTACTACTCCTCCTAATAATAAAGTGCTTATTTCTCAGCTCATTTGTTGTTTAATCCCTCTACTTCTGTTAATTGAAAGAAATTGCAATCTAAATTAATGCTTTCTAATAATTAATTCTAATAATAAGTAATTATAGAAAAATTACTTATTGTTGTTGTTTATGAGATACTTCTTTCTCACTATTTCAGATGTTTTTGACCAAATATTTAGGAGCAAAATCAGCAGCTGACACATCACTTCCAGCACTGCTTGACAACCTGTTACGTAATAGAAGATGGTTGTGTACTTGTAAATAAAAGTGCTTTTTCTCTGGGCCCTCAACATCGAATTCTTGAGTAATTTAGGCAAAAAATGAAGCAATAATATAGTAAATTTAAAATTGTATATTAATGACTGAAAACCGAAATTATGCAGGTATTCCAGACAATTTGACAACAAAGGAGACAGAATGGAATGTAAAAAAATTTAAAAAAGTAATGAAAAAAGAACAAAAAATGATATGAATATTATTAATGGTTAACAAATTCTCTATTGATGTCTGCTTGAAATTTTGAACATTTTTTTTCTTGTAATATTCTCAATTCTATGATCTCAACTTGAGCAAAACTTAGGATTCGTGTTTATATGTAATGTGCTCAACCTTTAATAAAGAAAAGTATTTATTGCTCTGAGTCCAATAAACACAGTAAATGCTAACAAGAAAAAAGGGACCGACAATAATGAGATGGAGTCTTGATTACTGCTCAGATTGGTTACTACTAGTACTTACCCCATTCATCATGCCAGAAGCCCCAATAACAGGAAGTTGCAGTTTCACTACAATCTCATTTATTCACCACAATAACAAATTCTCTATTAATAAATAAGTTCTATCAATCCCCACTTTTACTAATTCCTGCCACTACTTAAGTTAATTGTCATTAAAGGTGGCATCTTCTTTATTACTGCTTTAAATAGGCACATTCACTAATAAAAAGCTTAATAAAAGCACTTTTAACAGAAATAACATAAATAATGAATATGAATAAAAATAGCTGGTTAAAGGAACAATAAGGCACTTTTTGGCTCCCTCAAATTTTTCACAGTGGCAACCCCAATCAGTGCATTCAACACTACCTAAATGCATTTCAGGGGCTGTAAATAAGCTACTAGTATAAATAATGACAGTAGTAGAGTTGTGGGGTAGTAGGAATTTTGGACTGGTGCAATGAGCTGGCTCATCCCAGACTTCCTCTCATCACCCACTTATTACAATCAGTAACAGTAGCCACTACTTACAACAATAACTACTAATACTACTTCTACTACTACTACTACTACTACTACTACTACTACTACTACTACTACTATTACTTCTACTACTTCAACTACTACTAAGGTACTACTACTACTGTTACTACTACTACTACTACTATTACTTCAACTACTACTACAGCTGATCTACAACTACTACTACTACTGGAAATAAGTAGCTGTAATGAAAAGGTAGTAGATAAAAGGGTGGAATGGTAATAGGGCAGTAGTTGTTATTGTTGTGTTTCTCATGGACAGGAAATGAGCAGCAAGCAACATTCCTGAGCCCTCTCATTACTGCCAATAACCCTGTGAATGAGCAACATACTCTAATCATCACCATGACTTGGTACTATTAAAGAATGGCATAGAAATGCCTCCTTAACACTGGGTGTGGCCACTGTGCAACATCTTTTCACATTTATACAATGTACTAAGAAATAGTTTTATGGACATTGTTATTCATTGTTGTGAGTTGGCTCTGATTGGACATGGGGAGCCACTCAACTGAGATTCCTGCCCCACAATATTTACATACCAATACACATCTACTTACTTACCATTTATTACATTTTCCTTTTTTCCTACTTACCATTTATTACATACATATATTACCAAAGCTACTAGAAAATGCTATTGGTACAAAATGCTAAATAACATTTACAAAAAAGAAGAGAATAATGGAATAACTTTCATCAATTCTGATCTCATTCATTACTTTCTATCACAAAAAATTCATTTTTTTCTTTCATTTTAAGATACCAGCTACTATTACTTGTATCATGCCAGTTATGACTTTGGCAACTTTTATCACATCTCCACATGTCCATTAGGACTGATGACTTGTGTCAAGAGATGAGAGTAACAGAAACTTGATGATACAGCTTAACCTCTTATAATGAGCCAGATCCACTCTCTCCTCATGACATTTCCTCTTCTTGTCCTACATTCTCATGTTCATTACTGGAAAATTCCAGCCAAAAAAAACAACAACAACATTGCAATATTAGTTAATAGTGTAATGTAGTGAGAAGTGATCTACTTAAGTACATATTTCCTGATGGAAGATGGGATGCATGGGAAGAAAGTTGTCGTGTGTAAATACATTCCTAGTTGTCAGTCAGGCGTGCATAACGAGTTAGTTCTATTAGAACCAACTTCTTTTGGAATGGAAGAAAAAAAAGCCCCTTTTTCACTAAAGAACTTTGGTTTCCCCTCTAAAAGACCGAGTTTGGACTAAAGGTGTCAATTCGAATGTCTACTAGCAGCTTTTTCTTTTAAATTCTACAGATTTTGTGGCCATTTTTGTGGTGGAATCGAGCCTGCAGCCACAGTCTGATGCACTCGAAAGAAAAAAGGCAGTAAAAACGAAATCTCCTCCTTACATTGTTCTTCATTCACCACTAAACTAAAGTATCTCGGAATGTGTAGCAAACAATGACTTAAAGACAGTTAAACAAAGCCTTTTATGTAAAAAAAAGAACCTTTTCATTTTATTATGCATGATTTTGTACAGTGACCCTTTAAAAGTCTCACCTTTCAAGCCTGGGCCAAGGGAAGCTGGCCAGATCGAAGTCGAAAACGTTCTCCAAACAGGAGAGAACGCAGGCAGAACCGGATGTCAACTCTGTCACCCAACAGTAATAATAACATCATTAATCACTTAATTGATGACTTAATTAATCACTTAATGACTTAATTAATCACTTAATTAACGACTTAATTAACTCACCATAAGCGGCTTGCTGGAATCCCTCAGGCAATCTGTGCTTCTCCCCCTTGTCCAGATTCAGGACTTGCTCCAAGACGGCCATGAATTCCTTCGAAACGAGGCACAAGTCGTTCTCCTTGTCCACGTTGTCCACGTTGTGCTCGTCCTCCTCGTCCAAGGGGAAGGTGGAGTTGCTGACGATGGAGGCTGATCTCAAGCTGCAATGCGAAGATGCACTGCTCACACTACTGACAGGAGACATTGCGGAAGCACGACCACTACTAAGACTACTTAGACCACTGTCACTGTGACTGTGATTCACAATTGAACTATTATTACGATGATTGCGTTCATTACGGATTTGGTGCTCGCTTCTCTCTGTACTTGTGCTTCTTGTTTTAGGGCTCATGTGATTAGTGGGGACTTTTGAATCTTTATTGGGGCTCATTAAGTTGTTGTTGGGGCTCATTAAGCCATTTTTAGAGCTAATTAAGCCATTTTTAGGAGTACTATGGCCATTTTTAGGAGAAATGAGGCCATCATTACCACTAATTAAGTCCTTGTTATTAGCACTCATTAAGTCCTTATGAGAAGTGCCAATAACTCCATTATTGCTGCCACTCTCCCCATTACTTTGAGTCTGACATCCCTCATGGAAAATTTGGGGTTGTAGCACGATCTGACCTCTGGCAACATTACCGGCTTGGAAACTGGACTTCAACAAAACTGCCTTAGAACAATTGTCATTATTGCTTTCCACTTGATTAAAGGCATTATTAGTGCTGTTCCATCTTTTGAACTGATTTCTGTTCTCCAAGTTTTCCAGGATCATTGAAGCACTTTTATTGTTATTTAGGCCCTTTTTGGGCGGTTTTGGAGGCGGTTTAGGCGCCCTTTTCGCCCTCAATCGATCCAATTCTTCTGAAGTAAACTGAATTGTGGACGTCTGGACTCCCAAGAAACGCTCCCAGCCCGCTGCCTCTGCATTTATTGAGGGTAATTCATTAGTGTTAATTAAGGAATTCATTAGTGTTCATTAAGTAATTAATTAAGTTTTAATTGATTTTTTAAGTGATTTTTATCTATTTTCTACCTTTTGCGGCTAGAAGTGCGGGTGAGTCGCGTCTGGGAGTGATGGGAGGGGCCACGTTGTCCATCTCCGTCGTGATCACCTTGGACGGCTTCGGTGACAACGTCTGCGGCGCCGCCGACCCCGACAACGTCAACAACTTTGGTCTGGAACCAAAACGAAAAGGATTAAGTATATAAACTCTTTAGTACACAAGTTCATTGATTGATTAATTGATTGATTGATTGATTGATTGATTGATTTGGGATTGGTTTGGGATTGTGACCAATTTGACAAATTGCCATTGACAGCAGAGTCACGTGACGTCCATCAGTACATAATAATACTGAAGCATTGTATAAAATGTACTACTACAAACCACTATTAAAGTGTTTTGTATTACACAACATTAGTTGTACGAGGCACTAGAAATGTGCCTTTTTTTCTTTAGTTTAGGGTCACTGTACTAGACGTTCTTTTTCTTAATGTTTAGTGAGCTTTGGATTCTTTCTCCCTTTGAATCCATTCATCTCGTCCACAATTCGTCACGGTTCCCTGGAATGTCTGGAATGTCTTGTAGCAAGAAACATTCTCTTTCTTACGACCTTATTGATGAACAGAAGAAAGGTGTGAGAAAGGCAATTACTATATGAATAGGTGAAAAATGTCATGCTTAACGGGAACATTGACTCAAACACAGTTAAACTTAATAATGGCAAAATGAGTACTAAACATTTCTCATTTAAGTGAAATTTAAAATGTTATATACATATGTATTGATCTAAGAGTTTCCCATAAAAATGGCACAAAAGATAACAAAGTGTAGTGGGGTTTTTAGCTACGCCTTTTATGATTATCCACGTCATTATGATTGAACATGGAGATAAGCAAGTATTGTTCATTTTATAACATTTATTCACTTTTCTGAGGTCAGAACCAACTTGTCCATTTACTAAGACATTTAGTAATAGTGTTGGAATCAAGGCTGATTACAGGCCTCGTTTTTGCAGGCAGGCCCAACTTGAACCCTCAATTTTGGGGCTTCCAGATAGAAAATGTGCATCTTGGGTCAAGGGGCAACAAAGAGGCAACACAGATCTAATAAGTATCATTGTGGTAGTATCTCAGATAATGGCTTCAGAATGCATTTAAGTGGTTCTCCATATTGTGAGAACGTGAAAATTCATCAAAATTCAACCATTTAGTCTATATGATTTGCTACAAAAAGAGTCTTAACTTGAATCTTTAGTCAGGTCTGACCTGAGTAGTCATAAACCACTTTAGTTATTACACTGTTGTCTGGGCCCTAAGGGCAACAAACGAGGCAACAACAGAGGTAGTGCCGCGACGAGTCGAGTCAGTTTGACTCGTTTTTCCGAGTCAGAGGGGGTCGAGTCAGACTCGTGACTCGACTCGGAGCGTCTGACTCGGTTTTGACTCGAAAAATAAACCGGTTTTTCCGGTTTTTCAGTAAATAAAAGTTCCTGACTCGTTTTG
>JAOXNJ010050541.1:1817-12766 GCA_028566655.1 Metis holothuriae
GTGGCGCTGGCTTCTTCTCTGGCGTAGGAGGTGAAGTGGGGGAGGATGAAGGGGTTATTTTGGAAGAAATCACTGGCGAGGAAGCGTAGTTTGATGCCTTCCACGGTTTCTTGGATTTGCTCTTTAGGGTCTTGGTGGCATTGGTCTTTGCCTGCCTCATTTTTGGCACTGCGCAAGAGGAGGGTTGCACCCTTGCGGTAGCTTGCGGCATTGCTTTGGATTTGCTGGCGCAGAGAGGGGAGCTGGGCATTGATCGCCTCCATGGCAATGGGGCAATGGGGCACATCAATCAGACTGCGGCGGGCACCAGCGCGCAAGAAGCCGATGGCGCTGATTGTTGGATTGCCTGTTTCTGGGTTGGGGCGGGGCTTGTTGAAATGGGGGGTGAGTTTGGAGCGGTAGCTGTATTGGCGCGGGCTGGGAATGGTTGATTCTACGGGGATGTTGGGCAGACCTGCGAGGCGCTCGAGGAGTTCGGAAACTTGCTGGCGTTTCCATTCTAGTTGCGCAGGGTAGTTTAAGTTTTGGTATTGGCAGCCGCCGCAGGAGCCAAAGAGGGGGCAGGGGGCTTGGACTCGGTCTAGGGAGGGCTGCAGGACTTCGAGGAGATCGGCCTCAGAGTAGTTGGCGTAGTTGCGAAAGATGCGTGCGCGGATGGTTTCTGTGGGCAGCGCGCCGCGCACCATGACGACCCAGGAGTTGGCCTGCGGGGAGGATTCTCCTGGAGAGCTTCTTGGTGATGAGTTTTGTGTGTGAGGTGTTTCTGGGCTGAGTGGCTCTGTAGGGAGAGTCACGCGCCCCAGACCAAGGCCAAGATTGGTGAGGGTTTCAATCTCTACTTCAAGCTCGTGATGATAGGGAAAGGGCTGGGGATTGAATTTGTGTGGGCGCTTGCGCATGGGTAGAGGAAAAAACTACGTCAAAATGAGTTGAATGTCCTTTTTCTTCTTCTCTTGAGGTAAATAGCTGTCATTCTAGATTAGGCGTTTTTTCGTACAATCCAATGAATTTTTGAGTCTAATACCATTGCCAATTATTTTCGGCAAGTGGTATAAAAAGCCTCCTCAAGAGCATTGATTTCAAAAAAATTGCAAATGTACATACATTTTTCTTGAATTTTGTGGTAGAATTGAGTATGCTTCTGATTACCGCCCGAAAACCAACTCGCTTACTTTTCTTCATTCGTGGTTAAGTTCTTCTTGTGCTTGGTAGTCATCTGCTTCTTTCTTCCCCATTTATGCGCTCTTTACCTTCACCTCGTTATTGCTCAAAAGGAGGCCATGTTGTCTGCTTCTCTTCGCAGCGTGTGTCAATGAGATTGCGCACAGCGGGCTTTACTCTTCTTGAGTTGCTCATTACTATCGGCCTCATCGTGCTGTTGTTTGGCTTGGTGGCGAGCTTTTCCAGCAGCCTTGTTCGCGGACAGTCAGTGACCACAGGGGTTAACATCATGAGTTCTCAATTAGGGATTGCACGCAATTTAGCGCAATCGCGTAGCGTGCCCACAGCAGTGCTGATTTTTGACAAAGCTACTCCCAGCTTTGACGAATTAGATAACCAACTTCGCTACATTCAAGTTGTTTATCTTGGCGAGAATAGTGCTGGAGAACCTGAGTGGATTCCAGACGGCAATGGAATAAGTTTGCCCAATGGAGTATTTTTCCAGGCTGCTTATTCACAGGGTGAAGTTCGCTTAAGTAGTTTGCCCGTGGAAGATCCGATTGATGGCACAGCGTTGACGGTGAGTCCCCCTGTGTTGGGAAAACGATTTACTGGAACCACTGGTGATGATTGGTTTGCCTATGGCTTTGGCACAACTGGCTCTCCGTACAAGGAAGACCCCGATAATGATCGCTTAGATGTGATCTTACAAGGCAAAGCTGCGGTGGATAGTGCTGGGGAGCTGGTAGTGCGAGAACAGAACAAAAATCAAATAGGTGGCGTTTTTCTTACCCGCTATGGGAAAAGCGTTCCCTATCGTGATGCCGCACAAATAGACCAGATACTCCCTGGCTCAATTTTGGGCACAAGCAGTAAATGAGACTCATTGCTGATAAAATCTGGCTCATTTTCTCTATATCAGTTTCCCCTTCCTACTTTTTGCTATGTCTAAATCATCATCTCCATTGACTTCTTCACGCCTAAGCTCCAAGCAATCGGGCTTCACCCTTGCTGAGGTCGTGCTCGCTGTGGGTTTAATCTCGCTGTTTTTGCTCGCCATCATCGGTCTTTTAGGGCCAGCGAATAAAAGTGTACTCCGTGTTTTAGCTTTGGATAAACTCTCACGAACTTACCCTGTCATTGATGGTTATTTCAGCCAGGGCGCAGCTGGAGAACATGAGGCAGTACGCTTTGCTCGCCTTTTTAACATGGTCAAGCAGGCTCCTGCTGCGGGTGATGCTGTTTCTGCTGGACAAAGTGATTTGCTCATCGCCTTTTCTTACCGTGCAACTATTCCCTCTGCTGGAGCTGCAGTGAGCATGGATGCAATTCATGGCCTCCCCGCACCCTTTCCGCCGCCTGCCACCACTATCCCTCGGCAAGGAATCGACTACTTCATTTACGATGCGGTGATGTCTTTGGATGATTTTATTGATTTTTTTCCCACAGAGAGTGAACGTCCAGGATTTTTGGAGGGAGATTCTTTTGTCATCGCTTTAGTGGAAAGTGATGTCAACCCTGCTCCTGACCCCTTAACAACTTACGTGATAGAAAACCCTGATACCGATTCAGATGGCCAACCAGACATCACCAATGCAGGCTACAAAGACAAAGACACGTACCCAGAAGCTGTGGTGGTTGCCGACATGCAGTTTTACTTAGTAGACGATGTGAGCAACGCGGGTTTGCTGCGGGCGATTGGCACTCAAGGAGCGACACCTGCTGATCCAGACAACCCCAAAGAGCCGCTCATGACTCTGAGCATGGGCTTCAACCGTTAACTCTAATTTATTTAGTCGCTGACACAACCTTCCTTGCTATGTACTCTTCCCATCAATTCAGACGTGGCTTCACTCTGCTCGAACTCCTTGTCTCGGTTGCAATTACCATCGTGTTGCTGAGTATCGTGGTAGCTTTGGTAAGCACAACAACCACGAGCTGGCGCGAGGGCCGCGCCAAACTAGAGACCAATCAAGAGGCTCGTGAGGCTCTCAGCGTGCTCAGTAGAGACCTGCAATCAATCGTCATCCGCAGAGGAGTGCGCGCAAATGGCTCGTCGGATGATTGGGCTTCTTGGCTGGAAACACGTGATCCGGTGAATGTCCAAGCAGCAGGAGTCAACACGGGCAACTCCCGAGCGTTGTACTTTTTTGCTCCCATTATTGATTTGGAGACAGCCGTAGATGACCCAGCAGATGCAACGGGTACTCTAGCGGGCTTGCGCTATGTACTCGCTTACCAAGATCCTGTGACAGTGGGCAATGCAAGCACTGGTGATTTGCAGCTCTTTGGCCTCTACCGTGATGTGCGCCCGCCCAGTGAGGTTTATGGAAGTTCTAGCTCAAGTGCTCTCATCGGCTCAGCAAATTTAGAGTCGGCCTTTGGCACTGATATTCCTGAGCAAAATGAGCTACTGGCTTCAAACATTGTCGATTTTAGCCTCAGCTTTTTAGTAGAAAATTCCGACGGGGATCTAGTGATTGCTCATCCAGGAAGCTCTTTTAAGCTTGACTCCAACGGAGTTGTCAGCACGCTCACTAAACTAAGCGGTAAAGGAGTCGGTGCTAGCTTGAAGGCTATTCAAATCAACTTGACTGTGCTCGATGAGCGCGGTTCTGAGTTGTTGCGCCAGCTTCCCGCAGGTGAGACTATCAGCTCTCGATTTGATAGCTTGGAGGATTTTCTCCAGCAACATGGCTACAACTATTCCCAACAGGTCAATATTTTATCCAATTAGACTATCTAAACGGCATTAGGAGTTTTTTTAACGATTGAGACTTGCATCTTGGCGCGTCAAAATTTAGGCTCACATCATGCCAATAGCCACACCCGCTCAGTACGCTCAGATGTTGGATGCCGCTCAATCAGGCGGTTACGCCTTTCCTGGAATAAATATCACCAGCTTGCCCACGCTCAACGGGGCGTTGCGTGCTTTTGCAGAAGCCAAATCCGATGGATTGATTCAAATTTCCATTGGCGGGGGTAAATTTGCTTCTGGAACTCAAGTGGGTGAGCCTTGGATTGGCGCTGCGGTTTTGGCTGAAGCCGCCCATCGCCTAGCTGCAGAGTACGACGTTCTTATCGCCCTTCACACTGACCACTGTCAGCCTGGTAAGGTGGATTCTTTTCTCAAGCCATTGCTTGAGGAAAGTCGCAAACGCAAAGCACAAGGCCTTGGGCCGCTTTTCCAAAGCCACATGCTTGATGCCTCGGAGCTGCCGCTGAACGAGAACTTGGATTTGTCCGAAGAATTGCTCCAAGAATGTGCAGAGTTGAACATCATCTTGGAAATTGAAGCGGGGGTTGTTGGTGGCGAGGAAGACGGCGTGGATAATTCGGATGTCGCCAATGAAAAGCTCTACACCACTCCCGAGGACATGCTCGCTGTGTACGAGCGACTCAATGGCAAGGGGCGAATTCTCTTTGCAGCGACTTTCGGCAATGTCCATGGTAGCTACAAGCCTGGTGCCGTGAAATTGCGCCCTGAAATTTTGCGCGAAGGGCAAGCGGCTGTAATGGGAAAATACGGCGCCGAGGCAGAAATGGACTTAGTCTTCCACGGCGGCTCAGGGACTCCTCTTGAGGAAATCCGTGAGACGCTCGATTACGGAGTGGTGAAAATGAACATTGACACCGATACCCAGTACGCTTTCACCCGCCCGATCGTACAGCATATGTGCGAGAACATCGAGGGAGTGCTCAAAATTGACGGAGAAGTGGGCAACAAAAAAATGTACGACCCTCGTGGGTACTTAGGTAAGGCTGAGCTTTCTCTGTGCCAGCGCCTCAAGCAAGCTTGCGACGACCTGCGCTCCGCCAACCAAAGCCTGTACGGCAAAATTTAGAGTCAGACAAGTTGAGCTTACGCTGGGCAGGCACAAGCAAGACTTGCATTTTAGCAAGAACTCCTTAAACTCTTTTTATGCAAATTACAGAAACCCCAGTTGCTCCCACTTCCACCACCTCTGCAGAGGATGGCGCAGGCAGTTTTGAAGGTCGCATTGCCGAACTTTGCGAGGCCATCTTAGAACAAGAAGAGGTGCGAGAAGCTCAGGTACAAATTGATCAATTCTTAGCCGACGCCCCTGCGCGTGAGCTCTGGCAAAACTTTGAGCAGCTAGCAGGCAGCTTAAATCAGCGCCAGCAAGCAGGTGAAACCATTATGCCTGAGGAGGCTCAGCGTTATGAGACTCTGCGCAATCAGGTTGAGGCTAACCCCACCGTGCTCAAATTTTTGGAAGGCAAGCGCGCAATGGCCACCATTGAGCAAAAAGTTCAGCAGTATGTGGGTCTTACCTTGGAGTTGGGACGCGTTCCTGACGAAGAAGACCTCGCCCCCCGCAGCGGTGGTTGCTGTGGTGGCGGCTGCGGTTGCTAATACCCTCCAGAAATTTCTTCGGTCTGGAGCTAAATTCCCGACCTTTTCCCATGCCGCCAAGCTCTTGCGTTGATATGAAACGCTTGGCAGAATCTTGCTGTTTTCTGGGCATTGATTTTGAGGGTGCCGGTCAATTTGCGGGCGATGGGGAAGAGCCCGTGCAAATTGGACTTTGCTTGCTGAAAGCAGATGGTCAACTGCCCGAAGAAGGGCGTTTTGTCTCCTATCTGCGCCCTCGAGGGGTGATTTCCCCTGCCGCCCAGCGGGTTCACGGCATCCGTGTCGAAGAGGTTTCCAGCGCCCCCAGCCTGCCCGAACTTTGGCCAGAATTACAGCCGCGATTTGAGCAAGGGATTCTGTGCGCTTACGGCAAAGCCACTGAGCGGCGCTATCTTGAGCGTTTACCGGGCTATAATCTTGAACCTTTCATTGATGTTTTGCCACTGATGCGCAGTGCCTTTCCCAGTTGGCCAGAACACGGGCTGGGCTATTGCGTGGAGCGTCTTCAACTCACCCGCGAGTTACGTGAATTTCTGCCGCAGCGAGAGTTTCACGATGCGCTTTTCGATGCCACCGCCACCGTGCTTTTGCTGCGTTTTTTGCTGCAAAATTGGTCGGCGCAGGAAATCACACTCTCGGACTTGCTCAATCCCAGTCTGAGTCAATACTATGCTATGCGAGCAAAACTGCGCTCGTGAATTATTCCTTCCCCTTCATGAGTTACCGCCTCTGTGTTTTTGATTTTGATGGTACCATTGCCGATACTCTTGAAGAGGCGCGTCTTATCCTCAACGATTTGGCCTTGGATTATGGCTTTGCCCAAGTAAGCCCAGAGGACATGCCAGCGATGCGCCAGCTCAGCTCCAAGCAGTTACTCAAGCATTTGGGGGTGAAAAAGCGCTGGGTGCCACGCTTGCTCTCGCGGGGAACACGGCAACTCAAATCCCGCGTGCAGTACATTCCACTCATCGAAGGGGTGAGAGAACTCATCGAATCCCTGCACGCTCAAGACCAGCGCATGGGCATTTTAACTTCCAACACGGTGGAAAATGTCGAGCTGTTTTTGCAAGCACATGGGCTGCAAGGACGCTTTGAGTTTATCAGTTCCGTTTCTAAGCTCTCGGGCAAACACAAGCACTTGCGCTCTATTTTGCGTACTTTTTCGATGGAGACTGAAGACTTGCTCTACATTGGCGATGAGTTGCGCGATGTGAAAGCCTCCCACCGAGCGCGGGTTGACGTGGCGGCTGTGAGCTGGGGTTTTAACAGCCGCGAGGTCTTGACCAAGGCTGAACCAACCTACCTGCTCGATGAACCAGCCCAGTTGTTGGGGCTTTTAGAGCAAAGGTCACAATCCGCTTAGAATGCTGACTTTGCCGTCCTCTTCAAGGTCATGAAGAAATCAGAACGATATCGCTGGGTGGAGATGTTGATCCTCTATCTACTGTTGCCCGTGAGTTTCGTGTTTGCTTATCCTTGGCAAATCAAGCTAGGGCTGGGCTTGGTGGGCTTCTTTTATCTTCTTTGGGTGATGCTCAAGGTGGAAAAGCCCTCCAAGCGCATCAAATTTCGTGAGCCTCTGCATAATTTGGCATTTTGGAAACGAGTAGCCATTTGCTTTAGCCTCATTGCACTCGCTTCTCTTGCCTATGTTTGGAGCGCAAGACCAGAAAAGCTTTTCGCACCGCTGCGCGGCGACCTGAGCCTCTATCTGCGCATTCTATTTGTCTACACCTGTGTTTCGGTGATGGCGCAAAACTTTTTCTACCGCGTGTTTTTCTTTCAGCGTTACGAGAAAATCTTACCAAATCAGGCAGTTCTCATCGCAGTACACGCGATTTTCTTTTCTCTTGGGCATTTGTTTTTTGACAATCAGCTAGTGACTTTGATGACCCTCATTGCGGGAGTACTCTATGGCTACAGCTATTGGAAGCATCGCAGCTCGGTGCTTTCAATTCTTGAGCACGCCCTTTATGGCCTCTGGCTCTACACCGTGGGCATGGGCGATATGTTGGGCTTTCCTTCCTAGTACCCTACTTACTAGACTGGGTAAGTGGTCTGAGCTTTTTGAGAGAGAAGGCAACAAAAAACCCCAATCCAAGCAGTTTGGATTGGGGTTTTATTTGGGTTTGAAAAGCTACACCAAGCCCTTGGCCTGACGCTCGCGGTGGCGCTCAACGAAGTAGGCCATGGTGCGGCGCACGGTTTCGCGGGTGTCGATGGTGGGATTCCAGCCGAGCATGGTTTGTGCTTTGGTAATGTCCGCAATACGGCGATCGCAGTCTTCGTAACCTTTACCGTAAAATTCTTCCGAGCTGACATTCTCAATGACGGGGTCAGGATCCCCTTCTTGCTTGAATTCGCTATCGAAGAGCTCTTTGCAGAGATGAGCTAACTCCTTAATCGTCAATTCATTATCAGGTTTACCGATGTTGAATATCTCACCATCGCAGTTGTTATTTTCATTCTCAATGATGCGCACAATGCAGTCCACAGCGTCATCAATGTAGGTGTAAGCGCGGTAGTTTTTGCCGCCATCGACCAAGCGCATTGGCGTGCCGTAGAGTAAGGCATTCATGAAGTGACTAAACACTCGGGGGTTTCCAGCAGCCTCTGAGGGCAAGAAGTCAATGCGCGGGCCAATGAAGTTGAAAGGGCGAATCACACTCCAGCGCAGCCCCTCCTGTAATCCATAGGCGTGGAGCACGCGCTCTAAGAGCTGCTTGGCACTGGCGTAAATCCAGCGATGATTTTTCACTGGTCCCATAATGAGCGGAGTTTCATCTTCTTTGAAGACCACGGGCATGTCTTTGGGGTCTTTGCCGAGTACGGAAGCCACAGTGACGCCGTAGACCTCACAAGTGGAAAATTGCACCAAGCGTTTGTCGTGCTTCACGCAGTATTCTACCACCTTCATGTTCTCGGTGAAGTTTAACTTGAAAGTTCCCAGAGGATCAGACACATAGAGTGCAGGGTTGGCGAAGGCGACCAGGTCAACGACCACATCAGAATTCTTGACTTCCTCTTCAATCTTGTGCCCATCGTGGCGCAAATCCAGATTCAGGTAACGCAAACTTTCATCATTAAAGGCACCTATGTCATCGAGCTTTTCGCGATCAATGTCCATGGCGGTGATGTCATGCTTGCCATCCCTGAGCATCCGTTCTGTGAGGTTTACTCCGATAAAGCCACCTGCCCCGAGTAGAAGTACTTTCATAAGCTAGTTGAAAATCAAAAATTGAAAAAAAGAGCCTTTCCCTGACTGAGAGTTTTGAACATCTGAGCAATCAGGGGTAAGAGTCTACTTAGCGAGTAGTTTGGCAAAGTGCAAGCGCCAATATGCATTCAACAAAATTCTTTGGAATAAAATGGCAGCTGTGCTTGCTTTTTAGGCGAACATTCCCACACTATGGCCATGAATTTGTTTTCTTGTTGCCTGAAGCCCTTTGCTCTCGTCTTGCCAACGGGGCTTGTTAGCCTCTTTGCTGTGAGTTGTTCAACCAGCAGAGTCACAGCTGTGGGCACAGATACGCTGGTGGTTGAGCAGATCAATGTGCGTGACCCACTGGCAGGCACTTGGCGCATCGAAGGTGCTCCCGAAGGCCGCCTAACCAGAGCCGAAGACTTAACATCCGTTAGTACCTCAGGGGTGGCTTGGGGTCGACTGGGGGCGGAACAGATTTTTCCGCGCCGAGATTTGCAGGGCACGATTGACCGCACGCAAGCCAATCAGGCACGTATCGACGTACGCCAGCGCGGTTTGGGGCGCTGGGATGAGTGGGGCTTTAATGGTATTCATAGCCTCGATGGCTCAGGAGTTAGCCAAGACCTAGAACCCTTGCCTAGTCTTCAGCAAACAAACTGGAATGGAGCAGGAGGCACAACTTCGCAATGGTGGAATCCTACCACTTGGAAAGCACCCAAACTTCCCCAGATCCAAATGCCTGATATTTCTCTGCCCAAAATCCGCCCCCCTTCCCTGCCAAGGATTCCCAAGCCCAGCTTGCCGAAGTGGAACCTCTGGCCTTTTTCTTCTAAAACACAAGGCGAAGAATTGCCAGTTTCGCAATAGCCATAATAACCAACATGAAAAAACTCCGAGCAGCTTGGGATGCCACTCGGAGTTTTTGGATAGAATGCTAAACAGTAAGCAAAGTGTTATCCACCAATGCTGTAACAGGCAAAGCGGCTGAAAGTGAGGCTTTCGTCTCCTGCTTGCTTACCAGTTTCCGCTACCAGTTGGCTGATGCTCTTGCCGTTGTCTTTGACAAAAGCACTTTCGAGCAAAGCGTGCTGGGCGAAGAAGAGTTTGCCCAGCTTGCCTTCGACGATTTTTTCAATCGCGGCTTCGGGCTTGCCTTCGGCGCGGACTTGCTCGGCGTAGATTTCACGCTCTTTTTCCACTTGCTCAGCGGGAAGCTCTTCGCGCTTGAGGTAGGGAGTTTTCACAAACGCCGCCTGCAAGCAAAGGTCTTTGAGCAATTCTTTGACTTCGGGCTTCTCGAAAGTTTCTGCCTTGCTGGCGTCGAGCTGCACGAGCACGCCGACTTTGCCATTCATGTGAATGTAGCTGCCCAAGGCACTGGTTTCGCCAGCTTCGAAGGTGGCCACGCGGTTGACTTGGAGGTTTTCCCCCACTTCGAGTACTTTGGCCTGCACATCTTCGCCCGTTTGGCCTTCGAGGAAGGCAGCGGCGTCAGCGGGCTTTTGCTCCAGCGCTTTGGCGGCGAGTTCATCGACGAAGGCTTGGAAGTTTTCATTCTTGGCCACGAAGTCGGTTTCGCAGTTCACTTCGAGGAGGATGCCGGTTTTGCCATCTTCGCTGATTTTGGCTTGCACGAGGCCTTCGTTGGCTTCGCGGTCGCTTTTCTTGGCAGCTTTGGCAATGCCTTTTTTGCGCAGCAGCTCGGCGGCGGCTTCGAGGTCGCCATTGGCTTCGGCCAAGGCGGCTTTGCAGTCCATCATGCCGACATTGGTTTTGTCGCGCAGTTCTTTGACTAGGGATGCGGTAATCATGAGGTAATTTAAGTAAGTAAACTAAGGTTGGGAGGGGAACAGTGGGCGCAAAATGCCCTGCCCCCAAGTGACAAAGTTGTCAGATTTTTGACGACAGTTAGGCTGCGTCAGTGTTTTCTTCCTCCACATCGGCGATGGGAGCCACCAGCTTTTGCAAGATGATGTTAATGGAGCGCAGCGCGTCATCGTTGCCCGGAATCGGGTACTGGATGGGCGCGGGATCGGCGTTGGTGTCAACGATGGCGACGACGGGAATTTTTAAGCGTTGGGCTTCGGCAACGGCGATGTGCTCGCGTGCGGAATCGACGATGACCAAGACATCAGGCAGGCCGTTCATGCCGCGAATGCCGTTGAGGTTGCGCTGCAACTTGGCTTTTTCGCGATCCAAGCTGGA
>JAOXNJ010050651.1:1639-12763 GCA_028566655.1 Metis holothuriae
AAATTGCGAGTCTGGTTTCGTATGTTGTGTCTGGTTCTCCATCTGGCGAGAGGAGAGCAATTCGCTCTGTAATGGGAGCTGACAGCCACTCCACCTAAACTTTGACAACAAGTAAGTGAAGCAACCAGTGGAATATCCAGTATTACGTAATATTCATGAAAAAGTCGAGAATCGTCGATTTTCCTACTTTAGGCAATGTTATTGAACTTTTTAACTACACATATAGTGAGTGAGTCTGTTTCCCTTGTTGTTCTGGGGGAGATCCTGGGAACAAGCTTTTATTCCAATTCCATTTGTAAAAGTGAATAGTGTTGTTTTTAGAGCCAGAAAAAGTCCTGAGAAAGCTCGAGTTTCCTGTCAGAGCTCTACTACTAACCAATAATTCATGGCCCAGCTCGCTCTCACGTATTCCAGGCCATTGTTATTATTACCATTGTTATTGAAGAGAACAAAAGAATAAACAAAAGAGACAGAAATAAATGTCTTTATTACTACTACACCTTCCTTTTCCATCTTTAAAAACGCACCTATTTACTGAAAGTGTATTTACATTAAGTATGTCTTGTGTTTCACTAAGCTTTTCCAGAGCTTTTAGCTAGGGGCTCTCAACTTTCACCAAGCAAGGAGAGAGCCCTCAGGGATGCCTAATTTTCTTCCAACAAATACTAAAAACATCATGTTTTTTTCATAAAAAGTGCCTTAAAAGTGCTTTGAAAAGCACTTTGGCTATGATGTTTTATACCAAAACTTCTGTACTAAAGTACTTGGTCAGGCCAGAGTGCAGCGATCTGTCGGCATGTGCGAGTCCCAAGGGGTACAACAGCGTCCATTGGGCTTTCTCCTAGATGAATGGGCAGAGGACAGACTCTAATTAGTGGGAAGTGCACGAGCATCCCTGAGGTGCTCAGATGTCCATTACCAAGGCCCAACATTCATTCCAATAGACTGCATATACGGAACGGTCTGGGAACAAGTGATGAATGTTGACGAAATACGGAGAAATATGTACAATGAAAGTTTACTAATTGATCACTTTATATTAGCTCTCCATTTGTGCTCTAATTAAACTCATTAATGCAGGTGTATCACACAGCAAGTTTCCCGGAATTCCACGTGGACTGGTTATCGCCCTCGCAAACTTATTTGCACCGCGAAACGACTTCTTCGCAGCTTTATCGCGGATTGTCTTCCTCCCTGGGTTTCCGAAAACCTTCTGGCGAGCGCCTTTGCCGCGGCTATCGCGAGTTTTGCCGCCAAGCCGACAAGCTGAGCGACATCGGCCACTTGGTGTTCGTCGTGCACGGCGTCGGCCAGGTCATGGACGACACGACCATCATCAGGAACACGAACCTCTTGCGCGAACACTTCAACTCCATGTTGAGCAAGCGGAACGACTCCAAAGAACAGTTGAGAGTCGAATTCTTCCCCGTAGAATGGCGAAGCAGTCTCAAATTGGACGAGGGAATGGTGCGACATGTGACGCCGCAGCGCATCATGGGCCTCAGGAATCTGCTGAACTCCTCTGCAATGGACATAATGTATTACACAAGTCCGCTTTATCGCATGGAAATCTATCAGACACTACAGGAGGAATTGAACAGATTGTACGAAATGTTTGTGCAAAGACACCCGAATTTCGAGAATAATCAGGGCAAGGTGAGTATAGTGGCTCATTCGTTGGGGTGTGTAGTGGCCTACGACATTCTCACCGGGTTCACGCTCGATGTCGAGGCGGCCTGGCAGGGATTGCAGGCCAGAAATGTCTCGAACGAACTCAAAATCGGCAGGAGATTGCGTATGCCAGGCACAAAAAAAAACAACTTAAATGAATCAAAATTATCAAAAATGATCGTTTTTATTACTTTTTTGACTATTTTTTTGGATGTATTTGTAGGAATGGGTGGTCAGACGGGATTGCTGTTCCGCATAGAGCACTTTTTCTGCCTGGGATCTCCTCTGAGCGTCTTTTTGCTGCTGAGGTGGCGCGATCCGACGAACCAAGAATATCACGAACACATTTTGCCGAGGTCGCTCTGCAAATTTTTGTATAACGTCTACCATCCCTGCGACCCCGTGGCCTATCGCATCGAGCCCATCTTCATGAAGTTCTACTCAAAGGTAAAACTTAAGTCAAAAATAGTCAAAATTTTCGTATTTTTACAAAAAAATGTCAAATTTTCTACAATTGTTCCAATTATTCCAGGTGGAACCGGTGCACGTAGTGGGTTCGGGCGAAGCGCTTCGGCCCCAATACTCGCAGCAGCCGCTGTTCCCCTTGCAGAACGCGCGCAAGGAGGAGACGTTGAACCCGAAGGAGTCGAACAAGTCCAAGGTGAGTCTGACCAAGATGCTGCCGAACGCGCCCAAGGCGAAAGGTGCGAACATTGGCGAGGATGGTCAGGAACGAAGCCATTCGCCGTCAGTGGTGAAGGAGGCGGTGAATCAGGTGGCCGGCGAGGTTCTGGGCGGGGTCTGGGACCGCATGCGGGACGCGGTCAAGACGGCGGACACGGACATGGCCAGGATCAACGCGCACCTCAGACGCGCCGCCACAATGGATCAATCCGATTCCTCTCCAAGCACTTCCTCCACAAAGAGCATCAGCAATTGCGAGTTGAGACCGCCAGATGGACAAAGATTGGCGTACAGAATGGATTATGTTCTCAGGGAGACGGGAAACACTTATATTGCCGCTATGGTTTCGCACACCTCCTACTGGTCCAATCCCGATGTGGCCAGATTCATGGTCGACAAAATTTATCCGGAAGATGTTAATCAAGAGCGAAGGGAGGCCGAAACTTGATTTTTATTTCACTTTACATTAAATAACATTTCTAATATTACTAACGAATACTATATCGTAATGTATGTAATGTTTTTTTATCTCTCTTCTTTGATGATCTCGGTGTGCAATTTGGGGATAATTTACTGTCATCAGGTGGTCTCATCCATTGATTGACTTGTTGATGGAGCACAATTTTTTGCAATTCTCAACAATGTTTATTACTTGCTCCGGACCTAAACTCCAAATTTTCCCCATTTCATCCCTTCTCGAATATTTGTTATTGTGCGAATGTTGTTTGAGGATAACGCAAGTACTTTTTGATCCCCGCATTTCTACATCGGCTTCGAAATAAAATCTGAGCCAGCACAACTCCAATATTAAGTAAATATCCAATTTACATATACTATGTCCCATTTCAAAGGAAACTTTTATCTCCCTTATACGAGACTTAGAATAGATGCACTTTATTAGAATCGATCCCTCCTTTATCTCTTGAACGATTTCGAAATTCCTTCTGCAAAAATGCTAATTATATGTTTTTGCATGTAGTCAAAAAGTCCTTGACTCTACTAAAGGACTTTAAAAGCCACTTTTCGGAAATCAAACCTTATTTTTAGAAAAAAAGCTGTTAAATTTTCAAAAAAAAATATGAAAATACTACCAAAATTATCGGAAAATTACTTAAAAAGTAACCCCAAAAATGAAAAATACTTTTGACTTGCTCAAAAAATTCAAAAGTTACTCACCTCAACTTGGCGTCGACATTGTGAAACATCTTGACGAGGCTTGGCTCCGATCCAATTGGAGCTTACTTGCTATACTTCATTGAGTGTTGCAATCATTTCCTTCAACTTTGTCTATTTAAAAAAGGGTCTGAAAAACCTCAAATTTGAAGAAATAAAATTAAAAATATGACTTGGAAAAAGCGCTTTTCGGCCTTGTTCTTCTTCTTCTTTGTGTTGTCGACGACGATCAAGTCGGGCACGGCCACGAGCGAATTGGCGGAGATGAGGAGCGCCGTCGCGTCCATGCAGGAGAGTCTGCTCACCTCACTAAGACTTGTTCAAGGTCAGATTTAAGCTTTAATCGAAAAATCGACTTTAGTGATGACTTGTCTTTGATAGATCAAATGGATCAATTGGGCTCGAATACGCTGGAGAAGATTGTTTCCAGGTCAAATCCATTTAACAATTTTACCCTCAAAATCTAAAAATTGACTTTTTCTTCAAAATTTCTCATAATTTTCCTTGAAATTCAAAAGATTCGATGTATTGGAGGAGGAATTTGTGAGTATGTCGGAGTCGCTGGTGCATCTGGAGGAGCGAGCGCGCATCTGGGACGCGCTTCAGCTCCATGTCTCGGCCTGGTCCGACCTCATGAGCTCCATGGACAGCAAAATTGACCATTTGGACAGGCAAAATTGATTCAAAATTTGATTTTAATTAATTTTTGAATAGTAATTTTTTGACATTTCATTAATGAAAAACCGTAAATTAATAGGTCGCAACGCGAACACTTTCGCTCCCAGCACGAGCTTCTGGTGCGGCTGGAGCAACGCGTGCTCGATCTGGACTCGAGACAAGAGCAACAGTATACTTTGCTTAGATCAAAAATGGGAAATCAAAGCGATTTGATTCGATCTCAAATGGATCAATTATTCGAATTAAACAATAAAATTTCAATTCATGATCAGTTGAACCCATCCCAAAGTAATGACGAATTTAATGAGGAAGAGGATTTAAATTCAAATATGAACACAAACGCAGTTCTTGCTATATTGGAGGAAATGGAGGAGAGACAGAAACAATTGGCTAATTTTACTCAAATCCTTCTGACAACTGACCGATGTTTCGAGATGCAAAAAATTCAGAAATCGGAAACAAAATTCAAAACAACAATAATTAATAATGATTCAAGTTCTATTTATGGAAAAGCGACCAATTGCAAGGATCTTCTGATCATGGGGGAGAGCGGGGTTTATGACGTGGCCACTTCGAACTCTTTCGACTCCAAAGTGCTTTGTGATCAAGAAACCGAAGGAGGAGGATGGACCGTAATAAAAGCATTTAAACAAATTGTAATTAATAGAATTTTCAATTTTATGTAATTTCTCCCTTTTTTGAAGGTCATAATGAGACGTGGTCGACCGTACTCCAGTACAGAAGCATTGCTGAGCTTCAATCGGTCTTGGTCAGAATACAGCGAGGGATTCGGCAACTTGGAAGAAGAATTCTACTTCGGCAACTCAAATATAGAAAAAATCTGTACAGTGGAATGTTTGCTCAGAGTGCATTTAACTGATCAAAATGGGTTGAGTGCCAAGGCTGTTTATGATGGATTCAGGTACTTTTTGAATCAACAAATAAGTAAATAAAGTCTTTTTATTACTTGATTTTTACCCCATTCATTAAAAAAAATTATTTTAGTTTTTTTATTGATTTTTTTTCCTAGATTGGGCAATGAAAGCGACAATTATCGCCTCCATCTCACTTCCTTTATTGAAGGAGACGCAGGAGACTCATTAATGTCCCATAACAAAGAACTCTTCTCTACTCCGGACAAAACCAACGACAAAGCTCCTTCCTGCTGTCCCTGCGCAAAAATCTATGGGGGTGGATGGTGGTTTCACAAGTAATTTAATTGATTTTTTCTTAAAATTTTGATATTTTTGGAATTAAAATGCATTTTTTGGAATTTTTGTTACAGTTGTTTTGACGCAAATCTCAACGGTCCATTGGATTCTGGGGATTCTGAGAGATTGGGAATTGTGTGGAGCAGTTGGAGAGGTCACCAAGGTCTCAGTTCGGCTCAAATGATGATTCGACCTCGCGATTTTTGAAATAATTTGATTATTATTCGCTTAAACAAAAAATATTTTAATTGAATTTTACTGTTATTTTTGAATCCATCATTTATTTGTTCTACAATTAGTGAACTGTTTTATTGTCTGATCCAAAAATTGAGATATAATACACTTTTATTAAGTTCAAAAACGATAAAAATACAATGGACACGTAGAAAAATCACATTATCTTTTACTTTCCGCTAAAAATGGAGTGTTTATTATTAGAAAAGTACACACTTTATATAAAAAGAGATCGTTGAGGCCGACGACCCAGAGCGAGATCGTGATGGCCGAGCTGAGCTACTTCGGCTGGAAGACCATTGATATAAGGCACATGAATTCCGATAAAAGGCACAACATGATTGATTGATTGATTGATTGGCTGAGCAAAAGTTGATTGATTGATTGATTGGCTGGAGTGGTAGAAAACGGATGGCGCATATGTCAAGATCACAGATGGAACGGCTCGTTATTTACAATTCTACCTACTTTATGTTCTGGCACGTACTTCAAAGCAATACTCGTGCTTTTTGAGTGGTCGATGAATCAATCCACATTATTGATTGATCTTTCCTAGTATTAATGAGCTCATGATTTGCGAAATTTTCAAATTTCGAAGCCAAAAATTTGGCCAAAATTGGCGACTTTCCTCTAAATTCCCTGAACTCTTAACTGTCACATGGCAGGATTATTGTTGTTTGCGGCGTTATTGGTCGGTTGTTGTTGGTGATTCCAATTGTGGCATTGTTGCACGTAGTTCCAGGTGCGCTGATACGAGTCGTTGGTCTTGGGCCAGTAGTAGCCGTTGTCCCCCATGTAGTTGTTGTACATGTTGTTCGCGTTGAACCACATCTGCCCATTACTGCACTGCTGCTGGGGATGGAAGGTCGCCTGCTGGCCGAACTGATGGAACATCTGTTTAATCACAGGAAAACTTTCATCAATATCAATGTTATAACTATCACTAATTAGGGTCATTACTCAATTAACTCATTATAAAGTATGATTAATGGCCCTTAATTACCTGAGGGTGTTGCTGCACACCATTTCTCATTTGCTGCTGTCCATAATGCATCCCACTCATTCTGCCGGAATCGTTGGCATAACTGTGTCGACGTTGCTGATGCTGTTGTACAGGTTGCTGAACTTGCTGTACTTGTTGTTGTGGCTGAACCTGCTGTACTTGCTGTTGTGCTTGTTGTTGTTGTTGTGGCTGCACGTGTCGTTGTTGGGGCACACAATTGTTCATGACAGGAGCATTATAGACATAGTTATTATGGTACATATTGGCGGGCTCCGAAGATCTTCTGTTACTACTGGAGACCCCCACCTGACCCACAATGGCCTCCGCCTTCTGGTGCAGCCGTTGCAGATGCTCACTCAATCCATTATTGACATTGTTATTGATGTTATTATTGGAATTATTAGCGATATTATTGTTTTCGTTGCTGGATCGTCTGCTGATGGTGCTGTTGGGGTCCCAGGGCGAGTTGCGCATGGCCTGCGTGGAGAAGTTGGAGTGCTGCGACAACTCGCTGCACCTGCGGCTCGTCTCCGACGTGGCCATGGACGCGTAGCCCTCCGACAGCCACCCACTATCCCTTCTTACTTGCTGCTTAGGATTATTGCTCGTTTTCATGATAGTCGACGTTTCCTCGGGGCAAGTTGGGTTTTGCGCGATCTGGCTGGGGTTGAGGTTCGAGGCGTGGTTGACCAGACTCAGCTTCTCGATGCTACTGTTGATGTCGCCCAACGGGTTCGTCGTCATGGACTCCGTCTTGCCCGGCATCCGCGGCAACATGGCGTACCTGGGGCTGGCCTGGGGCGCCGCCAACGTCGACATCGGGCCTCTGCCCAATCCCATCTAGGAATATAACAAAAAATGTGCATTTTATTAAATAATTCATTAAATAAAAAGTGCTCGTTATCGATATGTACGTTGATATCGTCGTGGTCGTCGATGTCGGCGAAGGAGAGGCACTCGTTGGTGGTGGAGATGTCGCTGTCGCTGACCGGCATCTGGGCCAGGTTGGCCATCGTGGACGAGGAGACGCGCGACACGCCCGTGCCCGGCGACTCCACCACGCCCAGCGACATCGGGGACGGCGTCAACTGTTATTGCCAATTGAAAATTGATTGATTGATTGAAAAAGCAATCAAGTGACAAAATACATTAATAAAGTAAAATGTTATTGTGCTGACCTCGTTCTTGACCATGTGATTTGTGATGGGCGTGTCGGGGTTGCATGCGATGTCTGGCGAATTTTGATGAGTGGCCGAATCGTAATCGTTGCCTTTGTGTCTTTTGCTGGCATAAAAGTCGGCGCCATGCACGGTTTTCACGTGTTTCCGCAATGATGAAGGATCCGTGTAACGCTTATTGCACCCTGGAGCCTTGCAGGCATACGGTTTCTGTGAAATCAAGATTATTTTAGTCAGAAACCAGTAGGCAGAAAAGTTGTGTCATATAATAAACATTCTTTGGAAATGTCATTTTTGTGGGATCTCAAGAGATTTAAGATTTTTTTCTACAAAAATGCACATTTTATGCACTATTTCTGGTGTCATCTGAAATGTCATTGTGACTCGACACTCTTGATCGACAATTGTAAAGCAACTCCAACTACTAAAAACACTAAATAGTGTTACATAAAACTATTCAAAGTTGGGCCAGAGTTACTGGAACTGCTTTTGTAATTTTTCCTGAAATCCTTAAATCCCTAATTTTGACACAACCTCGTACCTATAGGGCTTAAAACCACTAATTACTTAATTAAGGCACTAATAGCTTAATTAATTACCTCAATAATGAAGACGACGACTTCTAGTACTACTTCCAAAGAACATCTTCAAGCAGCTCTTTGGCAATCCCTAAAAACGTCTGGTGTTTTAAAAAAGCAATTAAAATTGGTTTAAGTGTCGATGAGCAGTAGTAGTGGCAATAATAAGAGGATTGAATAACAGCTTACGTCACTTCCCCTCTCACTTTGGAGTGGGTAATAACCTATGTACTATGAGTTGGTAATGCACTCATCACCCCTGCCAATCACCCTAGTGAGATTCGTCTCGATTTTCAAGAAGTTCGTTGCTTCTCTGTATACCAAAATTTTAGCTGACTAACAAGACCCCAACTTACACAGTGCTTGTGATCCAATTCCCAAAGCCCCCCTCTTTCAAAAAAAGCCAAAAGATCTTCACCTAAAGCAGTAAAAAGTCTCCTTTCTTAGGCACTTTATGTGCTATTCCAAAGCCCTTTTTTACGACACAGCCAAGACACGTGCATGCACAAGCAGCCAGCATCCTTTAAGTAGCTAGTCAGTAAGTAAGTAAGTAGTGCACCTTGGGCATCGTTAAAGACGATCAGGTTTGACTGGTACTGGCCCCATTTTTCTCTAGTACCTACAAAAACCACTAAACAAAGTGTGTACCCGTTTTGGACGGTTCTTTTTGCAGTCTGCTCTAAACTCACATAATGGAGAGGTGAATGGCTCTCTTAAAGTGTGTTCTGGAGCCAGAGCTCTCACAACCAGATAACTAACCCCTTAGGGGCCCCTCAAATGGGCCACTTGTTGCATACTCTTCCACAGTACAGTAAAAGAGAGTAGACAGAAAATGAAGAGTAGAAGACGCGGAAGAACTTAAATTTTAGCAAAAGTGGAAGAATGTTTAGTAAAAAATGTCAGAAAATTGAACTTTGACTGACCTCATTGGAGTGCGTTCTGTTCTGATGCTTTGCTCTGTCGCTGGCATTGGTGAAGCTTTTGCCGCAGCCCGCGAACTCGCACGTGTAAGGTTTCTCGCCCGTGTGCGATCTCAGGTGCGTCTTCAGGTTCTCCTGACGCGAATAGGCCTTGTTGCAATTCTCGAACTGAAAAAATCAATTAAACAAATTACTCAAATGCCTTATGATCTAAATTTTTGATTTAATGATTTTTTGGGGGTTTTACAGTGCATTTGTGCGGTTTTTCGCCGGTGTGTCTGCGCATGTGCACCACCAGCATGTAGAGCGCCTTGAACGGCTTCTCGTGGCGCGAGCATCCCTCCCATTGGCACACGAAGCTCTTGCGACTCCCGTGCACGTGCTCGTTGTTTATGTGCTGTAACAAAATTTTGAATTTAGGAAATGTATACCTATTAATGTCTGACAAATATGTACACATTTTGTGCTTTTTTTGCTTTTTTTCTGCCCATTTTTAGCCTAAACCCAAGGAAAAACAACTTAAGTCATAGAATAAAAGCGACATTTTCAAGTACTTTCTTGCAGCAAAAAGTTTTCTCTCTTTTTCAAATATGTACTCTTATACACCACAAATACTTCTTGGATCTCTTTTTGGCGCCCTGGCCCAAAGTCGTCAGCAGGTAGCTGCTGGTGGTTGTCCGTCTCAGAGGGCCATAAAGCAATTCCGGCTAAGAGATCCCCTGAACACTTGTAAACCATGTCGAAAAAAATACAACATTTGGTACAAAAGTTGTGAACTTTTTAAGTGGGTCACGTGATCTACAGCGACCTCCAGAAGCGCCTCGTCACGTCCTTCTTGATCTGGCCCAAGAAGTAGAGGGCTATGTGTGTCATCCATCCCTTTGAATTCCTTTTTAAGGGCCCTTTTTTCAGCTTTTTATAACATTTGTTTAGGGTTTCTACAATAAAGTTGTTGTTATTGGAGTCGATGACCTATGTGGAGCCTTTCTTCAATGGAATGCGATTGGGTTGTAAATCTGAGTAGCAGTAGTAGTACATGTAATGGGACTAATAAACAGAAGACGCCAATCAAGACTGTATAGTCGATCTTTACGGCCTATCGATACGACTTTAGGGCTCCCCCCAATAAGACTTGCTGCTTCTTGGATCGCTGCGACAAAAACTTCTACTAAAGCCGATCCAGGGCTTCTTCCAAAGCCAATTCCATCTTTTACACCACCAATAGGGCGTCATTTGCCCCCCAATAAGCTCAAAACATAAGCTCTTTTGTAGCCATAATTGTCACACCTCCACATACTACTCACCACAAAGTAGGTGCAGTACATACTTATATCCAATTATTGTATTTCATGAAAACAAATCAAGATCCTTTTAAAAACGTACTTTAAAAAACTAAAAAAAAAAACACAATTTTTAGAGACTTTTTCTTTCATTTTTATCTAAAAAACTTCTTATATTCGGCACTCTTTATTAAGATCTGTTCTTTACTTACCGCCACAAGATTGTCTTGTGTCCCGCACTCTTTTCCGCAGTCTGTCCAAAGACACTTTGTGACGACGAGCCCCGAGTCCTCCTCCAGCTCCTCCTTGAGCTCCTCCTCCTCGTTGTTCGTCTCCGCGTTGGTCTTCCTGCGCCTGATGACGGACCGCGGCCTCGGCTCC
This sequence comes from Metis holothuriae, assembly GCA_028566655.1. Classification (NCBI taxonomy): domain Eukaryota; kingdom Metazoa; phylum Arthropoda; class Copepoda; order Harpacticoida; family Metidae; genus Metis; species Metis holothuriae. The sequence continues at coordinate 12,631 of JAOXNJ010050651.1, forward strand.
TCCACGTCCTCCATGGTCGACGACACCACGTTGGACGAGGCCTCCGGCACCTCCGCCGTGGCCGCCACGTTGGCCGTCGTGCCCGGGACCAACGAGGATTGCGGCGACAAAAATGGACTGAGGCTCGAGCATC